>CM077034.1:120311611-120493563 GCA_039090855.1 Macrothele yani | reverse complement strand
CGGGGCAATCAGCTTGCGGCCGCGTGTTTTAACCACTGAGCCACAGTAAGTAACCACGCTCACGTTAAAGGTAAAACTTAATTGCTGCGATGTGCATTTCTTTTTAACGCTTTCCAACCGTAGGTTGAAGAAGCGTATATGCTCCAGCTTTGTCCGATGTCTGTCTGTATGTATGTCTGCACGGTAACTCGCGTAAAGATGTTTCGATTTCGATGAAATTTTCGTGTGTGGTAGGAGACAACGTTTGGACGAACCCTATTAGCGAAAAACAGACGAAATGGGTTCAAAGATCAGGACATTAGAGCGTAATCCATTCCATTGCCCTTATGCGTCATAACGTATGTAAAAATGCTTCTACTGCGACAAAACTTTATCATTTTGTTCCTGCGGTACACTGAATCAGTTCTGTTAAATATCATTGAAATGGGATCAAAGGTCAATGTACAGCAGCGAGAATCATTCCACAGTCGTTATCCTCATAACTTGAGTAATGATTTCTGGTATGTTAGAAAGGGTATCATAGTCAATGCATTGCATTATTTTACTAATTTGTTTTTGATCAGAGCTCGTTACTGTTTTACGCTTTCCAACCGCAGATTGAAGAAGCGTATATTCTCCAACTTTGTTCGTCTGTCTATCCGCACGTTAAATCGCGTTAAAATGGTTAAATTTCGAGGATTTTTTTAGTATGTTTCACAGAACAACCTGGTAAAGAACCCTTTTGAAAATGGATGTAATGGGGTCAAAGGTCAGGACATAAGAGCGAGATCCATTACATCACCCATTGCGTAATAACTTATGTAAACATGCTTTGATTGCGACAAAACTACATCATTTTGTTCAGGAGATATACTGAACCGGTTCTGTTTAATATCATCAAAATGGGGTCAAAGGTCAGGGCACAGGAACCCAGATTTACTCCACAACCATTATCCTCGCCTTTGGACTAAAAATGCTTCTATTGCGACACAACTTTTAGTATGTTGTTGCGGAGGTATAGTTAACCAATTCCGTTTAATATCATCTAAATGGGGGCAAAAGTCAGGGCACAGGAGCGAGATTTATTCGACAGTCATTATCCTCCCCTAACTTGCCGAATAACGTAAGTAATGATTTCTGGTTTGTTTGGAAGAGTATCATAATCAATGCATTCCATGATTTTACTAACTTGCTTAGGACGTCGTTTAATTGTTTAATATTAACGGAGTTCTGGCTTAGATCTCTCAGTTTTTTGCTTATTATGACCACCTGACAGTTTTAAGCAAATGAGCTATTGCTTCACGCTTTTGACGCCAGAGAGCGAGGCTAGTATAAAAGGGAAAGCTTAGTGCTTGCGACAGTAGAAGAAGTGATTCGTGTGTGACGAGATTGGTAAAAAATGCGATTTGACGGACTTTCAACGTGGGATGATTGTAGGAACTCTGGGCCACGGAGCGAGTAACACCGAAACCGCCGTATTTGTGAAATGTTCCAGAGCAGCTGTTGTTAAAGTGTTTAAAGACTGGACTGCCAGCCAAAAAACTGAGTCTATACGTGCAACGTATGGTCGTCATTGACTGCTGTGGCGGAACGGAGAGTGTCCAGACTGGTAACAGACAAGAGAAGTGAAACAGTGCAGCAAATTACAGACCGTAAGCAATCAAGGATCCCCTTAAATGATCTCTGCACGCACTCTTCGCCGTACACTGCATCGGATGAGATATGGCAGCCGAAGGCCCTGCTCGAACATCTTTTCTGTCTGCAGTTAACAAGAAGAAAACGTCCCCAGCTCGCACAGCAGCACAGGGAGTTGGACAGTCGATAACAGGAAACAAATTATGTGATCCGATGAATCACATTTTCAGTTGCACCATGCCGATGGCCGATTGAGAATTTTGCGGAAATAGCACGAAACATGGACCGCAAATCCATTGTTACAACTCATTAAGCTGGTGGAGGCAACGTTATGGTTTGGAGAAGGATTTCCTGTCATGCTTTGGGCCCTTTAATTCGTGTTGAACGACATCTAACTGGAACATCATATCTAAACATCGTTTCGCACCAAGTGCATCCTGTCACGTGGATGGTTTATCCCAATGGCGATGGCTACTTTCAACAAGATAATACGTCCTGCCATAGTGTTCGTATTGTACAGGATTAGTTTCAGGAACAGGCCGGTGAGTTTCCTTTTACTTAGGTGGCCCCTACAATCTCCAGATATCAACCCCATTGAGAATTTGTGGGATGAAGTTGAACGAGCCATCAGACAGCTGAATCCACAGCCCTGCAATCTCACACTCCTGGAAAGTGCTATTATCAAGCATGGTCTCAGAATCTACAAACCACCTATCAACATCTCGTGGAGTCCATTCCACAAAGAATCGTCGCAGTATTGTAAAGGCAAAAGGTGGCCCAACGAAGTACTGAAGGGGTGGTCATAATAAAGTGGCCACTCAGTATATATAAACACTTCAGGAACAAACTACGAAAACTTTTTTTTTTGTGTGTTTAATGTTTCTGTAGTACGCGATAGTAAAATAATGAAGTCAGTTTTATGATTACACTAGGAACACTGTATATAGGCCTTTTACATAAAAATGACTTTTAATTTTATTTTTGTTCAGCATAGAAAAACTTTTATTTATTAAAGTTAATATTGAATACCGTGCTTAACTTTGTGATGATACAATACGGACATAAAGGGTTTCAGTACCACAGACAAAACTTGTCTTTGTAAATTTACAAAATATTTTCGTATACATCTGTTCGAATAATATTCCGAATTTGTGTGACAATCGATGAAATACCTACTTGTTTAGTCAACTGAAAAACAGGTGTATCAAAAGCTTGACCCCTCAGCTATGAAAAAGAATGACGATATAAGCCTCGGTGATTTAAGCAGTTAAGAAATATGCTGTAGGTTAGGATAGAATGCTTTTGGCAGTCTATAAACTGATGATGCTTCGAAAGAGAAATGCCTATAGCATCATTACGCACTTTGCCTGATTATTTCCGACTTCAACAACTTAAGTAAAAAAGCAAATCAACTACTTCTTAGAGGTTATTAGATTGTTGAAAAAAATATATCTTGTTTCATTACAGGTTACTTGGGTTTGAAAGTGGAAAGCCAAAATCAATAAACGAACAGGGACTTCAAAGGAAATGAATGCAGTTACTTATGTGTCGTTCATTTAGTCAGGGAAGAAGTTAAATTCACGACAGGTTGCGGCAATAAATTCATTATTTTTAATTTTTTTCTTTGCTCGTTATTGTGATTTCTTTAATAAGCGTTGAAATTACAGCAAAAGAAAAGGAAAGGCGGCTTATACTATCGTGAACAAAAATATATTACTTCACTAGTGCTATGTAAACAATGAATTTGAATAATTAATTAAAAAAATTGCTTTGCTGTTTTAAATTGGAAACCGGTAACCAAAAATAATAATAGCAGTAAAACATAACATTTGAAATAACAGATTTGGTTATTACATGAGACGTAATGAATTTTTCTAGAAAGAAAACTGTCTTCTGGATTTAAGATAATTTGTTTAGTTTTGCTTCCTTTAGTGATGCTAACTTGGTGTTATTAACAAAATAAAAATCTGATGCATTCAGTATTTTTTCTGAGAATGCAATAAAATAAATAAATAAAACACTTCTTCTGTAAACCCGGCTTATATCTTGTTCGAAAACTTTCAGGGAATTAAATTTCCTCGGAACACCGAAAACGTATTTTAAAAATAATTGTTAATCAGTGGAACCCATGAAAGTTTTTTTTAGAGTTTGCTACGTAGTTTTATAAACCACATTAAGTTTAGTAATGACTAAAGAACGTCCTTGTAAACATAAAAAGGAATAGAAGTAACTGTTGGAGTGTGATATCAGATGTTTCTATTTAAATTTATTTGGCCACCAGACGAATGTCACACAGGAACCTTAGAAATTAAATATTAAACACTGAAGTATGCTGTCAAATACAGAAAATAATATAAACTGGTAAATATGTTTAAGAAGAAATATATTATTGTAAATTAACAAATTTTCAAAGCTCTTCTAATGGCGGACACAAACAAAATGGGTCGGTAGATAGTCAAGCACACACCGAAGGATATCACAACAGATGGGAATCTAGGTAACCGAACCCTGGGAATCTCGATGGCATAAGGCTAAGCATAAAAGAGCATACATTCACTTATTGAAATTCACAGCTCCAATCGGTAGTTGCGAAATTCATTGCACTATTCAAAGGCGGGTTTATGCTTTGTCATCATCCATTACTCAGATATACCTATGTCATAGCTGTTGTAGCCAATTCACCAATGGTCATAAAATACTAATCTTACCCCCCCCTCCGCAAATTTGGTTCTAAATTTCAAAATTTGAAGTTTTCAAATTTTAGATTTTTTCCAAAAACTGTAGCGGATTGCAATTCTTTTCCTTTCCCGTCTAAAGAAAAAAGGCCAAAATAAACGTGTAAAAAGAGTGCCAGGCCTTATGGTTAAAGAGGAAACGGACGAGTAACTCAGAAAAACTGCCTCAGATGTCTTGAAAGGATTGATCTGGCAACGGTGACTTAGGTGTTAGTTTTCTGAGCGTTTTAAGTCATGTCCAAAATTAATCGCTTGCTTACCTCCCATCAAAAAGGACGGAAGAGAAGTTTTTTCATTTGCCTCTCTGACTGTTATTTAAGAGATGGAAAAATGCCATCATGTAAATTTGTATTTAAACTATTTTTACCAGGAAATTACAAAAATGTTTTCTTTACCTTTTTTTCATATCATAAGGTAGGTACTGTACGCCATAGCTACCGCCACATGAATTACTGGACCCAGGTTTTCCGAGCAGAACATTACTCAAGGAATTACACTTCCCACTCCCGTGTGTTCTCGTCCGATGGTTCGTGCATATGCCAACACGTCCCCACCCATGTAAAGGGCGCACACCTCGGCGCCTGCGACGCGATGCAACAGAATTTGAGATTCATCGGATCAGAAGACCTGCTTCCAATCATTCTTTGCAATCATTTTAATGTAAAATGTCAATTAAGTTGAAGAGCAATGTCTTGAATTTGGAAAGGTGACGTTTAACGCACATCTTCAATTTCAAACGGCATAACAGGAAGTTACATAAATTCAAAAAATAATTGAGCAGATATTCTATGGATCAAGGCTTTCAAATACTGAAAACGATGAGCACTGAATAAACACATAATTAAAAAATATTGACATTCAAATGGACACTAATATGAATCGATATATTCTCCGGTATCTAACAGATTATGTATTGAAATCAATTGCTCATAAATTTAATTTTTAGCAATGTACACGTTTTTGATTTCTGTAAATGAGAAAGGTGGCAATGTACCTTGCATCAGTATCACTACGCTATATAACTGCTTAATTCTACCACGGATATAAGTAACACTTACATTTTGTTTCTTTTGTTTAATTTGCCTGGATTTTAATTGGTTCTCTTTAATGAAAATACATCCCTGCTATTTACCATGCTAAAATATTAACAGTCTTTCTCTTATGTTATGCTCACGTGAACAAATATAAATATCAAGTATTTAAGAAACTTTACCTGACAAATTCGTCTGTAGAACAGAAAAAAACCGTAACTTAACACTTTTCTTCCGTAGACAACAATAAGAAATATAAAACATGTATGATGATACAGAAAAAGTAATGATCCAGAAGTACTATCGTACAGAAAAATAGTGTAGATAGTCAATAAGTATCAAGCGTTAAGTGATTGTGCCATATGCAGTCAGCTGGATATAAGAAAACTTTAAAATAGGAGAGATAAGTGAATGCTATTAATTTCAGTTTTGTGATCGTGACTACAGTGGATTCATCTCGAGCTCTAAATTAGTCAACTAAGTTTCTGTCTTCTTGGGAGTTTTCTATTCTCCCCTTCGGACAGGAGGTATTTTGGAGGAAAGTATGATTCTCTTGGAGAGAGTGTTGAAATAACCAGGAGTAAGAAGTGAATGACTATTTACTTATATGTTCTTTGTGAATGATCTATTTGGAAGAACGATAAAAGAACATCGAGGAAAGAATGACGCAACAAATCACATGGTGCTGTCCTTTTGCAACACAACGGGCAATTATGTCAATCCGGTGGATAACTTCCTAAACTATAAAATGTGGGTAAGCTAATTAATACTCAAGATAGAAATTATGTCGTAACAATATTTTTATTTTCTTAATTTTGTTTATTTTTTATACAACATTTTCCATCAAGATACGAAAGCTTTAAACAATTTCTTTTGGTTGGTCTCAAAGAAACAGTTCTTTAGTTCACGAGTTTTTAAAATAATTTTGTTTTAAAATTGATCAATTTGTCATAAATTTAAAATAATTATATCCAGATTAACAGATGCTAACCTTTTTGAGCTCTGTAAAGTAAAACAAATGGCATAATAATAGTGAGCTATTTTTATATAGGAACATAAACTTACTTTTAGAGTAAATTTCGAATTCAAACATATGGAAATGCTTTATGAAATAAACATCTGTTTGGGCAGGAAAGAAATCAGCTTCATTTTATTTCAATTTATAAATATGTGAAACTGCGCGAAGAGAAAATATCGGCATAGATATAAAACAAAAACACTTAGAAAAAGTAAATTCGCAATACCAAAAGTGAAATTTCGTCCAATCATGAAAATCATATGAGTGATAGAACTGCCGGGGTTATGCAAGTGGTAAAAGTTTCAATCTGAATGGTCTCTTAAAAGACATTGGACGGGATTTAAAAGCAAGCAAACTGGTCAGGGCTGAGTTTCCGGTAATGAGTCGATTGCAACTGGTTGTGAGGCGGTCGCACATGCCCCTTGTACGAATTCTAGATGCATAGCACCAGTTGACCGGAACAGAAATGTACAAGATCATTGAATTGCGGGCCATTGGATTGTCCATGCACGCTTTTGTCAATCGTTTGTGACGGAACTTCACCACTGCACAACGGTGCTAGTCACAATAGGATCAGGACCAACACCGGGCTTGGCGACGAGGAAATGGTATTCAAAGTCGCATAGCAGCTAGAACGGACCGCCGTATCATAAGGATGGGCATTCGTGATCACTTCGTAACTGTAAATGATATCAGAAACTTCATACAGACTTCAGAGGGTGAAACTTTGTCCACACAAATTGTCCGAAGTAATTATTATTTGGCAGGCCACCACGTACAACAGCCGGCAACATTACGACGTCAAACACAACGCTTAAACTGGTGCAGGACTTGATGACATTTGAATGTCGACTTAAAACAAATGTAGTGTACAGATGAGTACCGCTTCAGGCTGTGGTATAATGATGACCGAATAATCTAAGAATAGCCTCGAGGCGTTGCCGCTAACGCCATGATGAGGCCTTTACTACCAAGTGTCACAGATGCTACGCTTCACGGTTCTGGATGGCATTACGTTTCATCAACGGACACCCCTAGTTCAGATTCAATTGCATTTTACAGAACGGCGTAACACTGACTCGATTGTGAATCCTGTAGCACTGCGGCTGGTGAAAGGAGCACCTGATACGATATATATATAAAGTTCATTTCTTTAAAAACACATTTACGTCACTTTCGTATCATTTATTTACTAATACTTGAGATCGGAATAATTTTTATATACAAAACAACTGAAATGAAGGTACCAATTTTATTACTATGAAGTACTCTCTCGTCATATATTTTCACAGCCAAGAAAAAACAAAGTACTCCTTACTTCTTGATGTATCTATGTTGCACGTTTTTTGAGGTTTAACAGATTACTGAATGGGGTCTTTCCTTTTGGGTTTTCGTTTTGTCGCGGCTTTGCTTGGACACAGGTTTAATGAACTCTACAAGTAATAAAAAAATTCTAGGAAGAAATAGATTATTTATTTTTGCAATATGTTTCTGTACACTGTAACCTTAGTCATCATTTAAGTATATAAGTTACTCTTCCCACGCTAAATATCTTTACATCTGTTTCAAAAGAACCTTGAGTTTAAATGAAAATTGCATAGTTCGAAATCGAAAGTAATTTACTTTTGAGCGTTCTCACCATTGTTATAAGACAAAAGATCAGTTCTTCCATTCTTTAAAAGTGCTATTACTGATAATCGCATGTAATATACTGTCATTACTTATTTACAGTGTACCATTTTCCACAATGCATTTAGTTTGAGAAATGTCTGTCGTATCATAGTACATCTTTTCCTTAAACGGAAATATTTGACAGTCAACATATTGTGTAGTTTTGAAACTGATGTGACAATAACGGATATGGATCGTAATGTAAATTGCTGATGTATTAAGAAATGACAAACACGTATTTAAAATAAATTAAGTCTATGTATTATATACAAACTGGGAATCATACTAAGGTTTTAGTGCACATTCCAAAAAATAATTACCCTCTATTTCTAAATAAGTCGAAAGAAAAAGTATTGTTCATCAACTACTGGCTGAATCAAACGTAGGTAACCTAGGCTGATGGCTGTACCTGTACCTCCTAAATTGCAGACTTCACAGGGATATGATAAACTCACTTACAAGTTTGGAATTATTAAGATTGCTGACGGCGCTGTGACAGCTAGCCCGCCAGTAACCGGAAACTACAGCCTTTCACTTGGACGGAATCGGTCTAAGGACCTGTGAGGATGTGCCCCCACCCCCACCCACGGGACAAGTAACTTGCACCCTTTGATCACAGTCCGTGTGTGCGACGTGCTATGGGAGGGGCAAAAAAATTTAGAAAGTTTTCTCATCTCGTGGCCGGGAAATCTTCAACCAACCCTAGTGTTTGGGACAAATGTCCTTTATTTGGTATCTAATAAAAAATTGGTACATGTACATTGATAGTATGAGGGTCTCATGCACCCCTCTCACAAGTATTTAGCACAGAATCACATTAAACACACTAGAAAAATTTATTTATGTGGTCCACAAGACTAGGGCCACTGCTATGGTCAATAGACCAACAATCTCTAAATCGAGAGCGACGTACCTCCGAGGGTACCACCATCTGTCAATCATAGTTGACCCCGCTTTTCTTTGCTCAAACTCCCTAATAAGACTAGGATACGTCTTACCGAAGCTGGAGTGAGAAACGTCCAGCTTCAGGTGGAATTTAGCATTTGCAGCAGAACAGTTGCTGCACTTCGGTGTGGCTGCACACTGGTGGTGCTGGATATCAACTACACCGCATTTAACACACCTATCTTGGACTCAGGAAAGTTGCTCCGGAAATGATCGAAGCCATTACACCGGAAGCACCTGACTTCACGCAAATACTCTTTTAGGCAGAGCACTGACCAACCCAAGTTCAGTGTTTTCCGCCTCATCAAGAGTTTGAAGGCCTTGGGCTCCACTTCGGCCACCCAGTGGACCCTGCCTCCCCTTACCCTTGATCCGCTGAAGTTCAATAAAGTTCATTATTGAGTGAAAACACGTTCAATAAGAAATACTAACTAATCTATTCGCAGTAAATATATTTTATTGAAAATAATATCTGTCGTGAACAATAATTTCCAAACTTTAAAGAGTTTCTATTTAGTAATTTATCACCTGAAGAATAAAATGGACTGTCTTTCAGGATTTCCGCATATCTGTGTTGCAATTAAGAAGCAATTGTATGCATCCCTTTCATGAACTTTTGATTAATATAGACTCATCAACGTTAGATGAAACACCTGGAGACAAACATTTGTTTTACCTCATTGGTAATTATTAGACTACTAATGGTTTCGGAACGCTAATTTCAGCGATTACGTTCGCGAATTGTCGGTATTTTTTCTGTAATCACGCGAAATGTCAAATAAATCTACCAATTTCAGATTTTTTACTATTTTTGCTTAATTTCTATTATGATTTTTAGATTATTTTTCAAATTTAAAAAAATATTACTGCCTTCAATAACGTAAGCGATATCAGGGCACACATTATAACTCAGAGATTGAGAAACGTGCATGAATTTTTATTTTTTTACAGGAAATCAAATCTATAAATTTTTAGGGCTCAAAATTCTTCACAACGGGTTCCGAAATTTGTCAATCATATCGTCACTTATGAATGTGCAACGATTTTCTATGAAATTTTCGCAGTCCTCCAATAAGGAAATTTTAACAAAAAATATAAACACTAGCATATAGTCTATAATTTTAAAATCAATAATAGCTAGTACTCTGCACCATTTTATAGATTACGCAAAGGAATTTTCATAATGTGATTCATATACATTTATGGAATAAAGAAACTGAGAATTATGGGAACTGATAGTGTTTAAAATGCAGTTCATGTGATAAACCGGTCATTTCCAGTTTTCGGAAGTAACTTCCTGAAAACTCTACAATCAAACCCAGATTTTTTATAATTGCTTTACCGACAAAATGTTTTGAACCTTCACCTTCTTAAACCAGAAGTGCAGTTGTCCCCTGCTTAACTACGCTGGTATGCTTATCAGTGCTTAATTGTTGCATTTCATTCGCACGCCACATCATTTCACCTTTCAAAAAGAAGAGACCAGAAATATTACAGCAGGTGTCGGGTATACCAGCGAAAATAGTCGACGACCGTTTCCTTGCAGAAGTACATAACGTATTTCGAAACAAGTGAGAATGTTCTTACAAAAAAAAAAAAAAAAATATGCAACACTTCGATCGAAATTGGCATGAGTCTCGAAAGACCGGCTGATCTAGTATTAATTATAGCAATCGACAACACCTGTTTATCAAGCGTGCGTCGTCGTCAGTGCGCAGTTCAATAAGCGCTATTTCCTAGTATATCCTATGAGAAGATCCCACAAACCATAACACATCCGATCTGGAACTATGTGGTTAATTTATGCGTTTTTGTTACACTGTGCCAGCTGATTTTCACTAGAACTGCTATTTCCACGGAATGCAATTTTGGCCAACATGCGCTCTGTTTCACGTTCGCTGTCTCAGACGAGTGACTAAAACTGAAATTTTATAAAATTCCTTCACCTCTTCTCGAACAATATCATATAGATTTACCAAGAGTGTTTTAATATATTCGCTCATTGATTTTACCATTTGAAATTTTTAAGGATATTCACAAAACATTTTATATGACCCAGTAGCATGGACTTCAAATGTCAGCACAGGATTATTATTTTTAAGAAGCAAACTTTGAGATAAATCAATAAAGGTAGACATAAGTAGTATAAGACCACGCTTGATAACCCTTTTCGGTGGCAACACTTTCGGTCACGTGGGCGGGTCCGTCCGGTCGCCTCTCGGTGCGAGGGAGGAAGACGATGGCCGCGCCCTCTGGTGGTGGTTCGCGAAAATGTGCAGCGCCATCTGTCGGCACTTATTGAAATTAATTTCAATATGGTGATTCTTTTTTATCGTCGATGTTAACGATGCCACTTTTAATTCTGGGAAATTTCTCTGTTTTTAGGGTGTTGCTGGGAAATTTTATTGTAAGTGGACGGGAAATTTTTTAGAAACCACGGATTTATGTTCGGGAAAAAGCGAAGACTGGGTTTGAAACTGGTTGGGTTCGAACTTGGGCCGTTTATATTGTGGTCTGAAGCTCTACCGATGTGACTACCGAAACATTGCTAGGGTAGCTCAAAGAGAGTAGGACATATGATTCGCGTAATAGAGGAAGACTGCCTGAGGGATTTCCTGTTGGCCCTCTTTAGATTGAATGCAGGGAGGACAGCGTATGAGCTTACTAAATATTTTTTCATGACGTATTGTTCTTCATAATCCTAAACATACTGTTTTTTCTTTTTCAAATGTAAGGCGTTGTTTAAACTTTTTTCGCCCGACGTGATTCATACGCGTTTAATCTGGTTCATACATTTTCTTATAAAATGAAGTACTTTATTTTTCATGTTTAGAATTATTTTTTCTGTAGGGGTTTCTGGTAATTAAATTTAATCAGTCAGACGACCTGTGAAATCTTTTTTTTCATAACTTTTTCTACGCAGCATGTTGTTTTTAGTAATTGAGATTTTTTTACCGTATTTTTATTCGTGTTTTTATCTTGTAAAATGAAGAACTGGATTTATTTTTTCTCTTCATGGGTTTATTATATTTTATTCTTTCTAAAAGAGGACATATTAAATATTTTCGTTTATTATACTGCGCAACGTGTTTTCAAAAATTCAGATTTTTTTGTATTGCAGCAAATTTTCGTAGGGTTATTATATTTTAATTTTCTGTAGAGGGACAAAATTTAGTTTTTCTTGCGTAATTTTTCTAAACGTTACGTTATGCTTTGAGAACTTAAAATTTTTTGATCTGTTACGATCGTGTTTAATTTCGATCATGCTTGAGACCACGTGTCCGTCATTTTATAAAACGAGAGCTCATTGAGAAACAACGTGCCCCACCCCCTCCCCTACGGCTGCCGGGTTGGGGGGCGGCAGTCGTAAGGGTGTGGCGAAACGGCTGACGAAGATAGTATATTGACCGGTAGCAACGATGAGCGTGTGACCAGGTGTTTGCTGGTTTTTATGACATGTTTGCTTTTGTGTGACTCATATTCCGACTTGTTGGCTTTGTGTGATTTATATTCCGACATGTTGGCTTTGTGCGACAAAAGTATTACCAAAGTAGTAGGTGTAGCGGACGTGGTCGGAGCACGTGATACATGTATTTCTGCGTTGACGTCATTCTCCTTAAGGCTGCATACAAGTGGCAACTGGTGTTGTGCGTGTTCGTGCTTGTACCGACTCTCGTCTCATGCTTTGTTCCCATCCGTTGCTAGCGACCACAGGATAGTGCCCGAGGGTAGTCACCTGATCCATTTCTTTCATTTTATTGGCTGTTTTGTTTTCGAACATGAGTACTACAGGGAATCACTTCATTTTCAGTATTTGTCTTCGATCGATGCAGAGCTTTCTAGCCTTCCTGGAATTCCTGTTTTCTTCAATATTTTGTTATCATGGCAGCTGTAAAATCTATTGGAAGTTCTTCGATGATGCTGTATATGGATAATTTCCAGAAAATTGTTTCCATCTAGGAGATAATATCTTCGTTTACGTATCTTCATGTGCTCATCAAGTCGGCGTGCACATCAGAGAATTTCAACGCTATGGCAAGCAATGCTATCCAAGCAAATCTGGTATTTGTATGTCTTTAGATCAATGGCGTGAAATGATGGATGAGAAGGAAACTATATCACGTCATCTAGCCTATGGAATATCGGCTCCTAATTTTTCATTCTCGAGGTTTCTGAAATTAAAAGTTATGCCACGTACTCACGAAATCAGTATCAGTAAAGAAATTTATAATTGGAAGGCTGCGAAAATGTACAAATCGAATATTCTTCTCTCTGAAAATCTGTGGAAAGAATTGCTTCATATTTCTTCCAGTGTATGGCATCAGGTGGTAATAGAATTTTACCGAAATATACCTTTTCATACTGTATTCAAGCAAGTGATACAATCGAATGGACAAACTCTGACTAGCAATTTCACATCTCCAGAGCAAAGTGAAATGCTGATTAACGAACTGAAAATGGTTCTTACAAATGCAGTAGTTGATTATTTGAAGGAAACATCTAGATCAAAGTCTTTAGATTTATCTGAAGTGTATTGTGATGACGAACATTTCTGCACAGCCCTTTTAGGAATAGAATGTAGTAAAATAGCGGAAAAATATCTCGAATCCCTAAAAAGAAGAAACTGGCTATCGTTTGTAACGGATGCTTTTTTACAAGCAATAGATTTACAAATTATTTTGAGTATGATCAAGGCAGAAATTCGTGAAAGTGACTTTGAATAAGAAATCGTACGTAAAGCAAACATCTACACAAAAGAAAAACCAAAGGGCCTTTTAAGGGCCACACAATTTTATCAAAAAGGATTATCATAATCGTACATTTTTTCTATATTTGTGTGTGTATGTGGGCTATTATGTGGCAGTTTCATGTTTTATTTTGAAATTCTAGCATAATTCTTAAAAGTTATATGTATTAAGAGAAGCAGTGTCTTTGATATGAATCACCATAATTTGATACATTTTGATAGGCAACATATCAAATGTATCAACTCAGTGATTTTTGTTTGTTTGTTTGTTTGATAATTGAAAATATTTCTTGTTTGAATTTGTGCAAATATGATCTTCTTTCTTGTGATTCCGTTTCCACATTACCCTAGAGGTGCTAATGCTCACCGACCTGGAAACACACTTTCGTCAAGGCTATTCATGTTTGCATCCGATAAAGATCTTGTCAGCCACGTGGTGCTAAACAACCACATGACTTGGGTGGGGTTCCAGTTCTTTGTTTATCCTCTTAACTCGTGGAATAGGTAGGTACATGCACAAGAGTGTTGTGACTATTGGTTAATTGCCTAAAGCTCTTTGTAGAACAATATGTACTCAAAGTAACACAAAGAGGAACAACGGCTACATATTAGTGTAGGTAGATTTCGGAACTATTACATAATCTCTAAAAATTGTTTGCTCGTCGATCCTACCCCTTGGGAGAAAGTACGTGTTCACAGGCAGACAAAAAAGAAACGCTAAGGGGGATACGATAGCTGCTGGTAGTAGGGTAACAAAGATATTTGTTAATCCTCAAAACATGTTCTGTGCAAGTAAGCACGTGTTTGAGGACAAAGAAATGCAAGAACGTGTCGTTATTTATCGCTGACATATGCTGACACCCTCATTTACTGTTCAGACGGAGTTCAGCTACACTCGAGTTTTTTTTCGTGCGTTTTATTTTCAAGTCAATTTTAGTGTTTCTTCACTGTTCCTTAAGTTTGCAAAATGAAGCGATCAATTTACTATCTTGGATGTATTAGAGCTGCAAATTAAGCATCAATTTCTGCTAACAAGAAAGTATTTTTGAAGAAACAGAAGATGGTCTTCCTGAAACACAGCCGAAAAATCATTCAATGGTTGATATTTCTAAGAACTGTGTTTCGTCGGATATTTTACTAGTCGTTCAGTCTAGAAATTCTAAGGACAGTGAAATTGTAGTGGTGGAAACAGTGTTACCTTCAGGACAATCATTTCAAGAGGATCCTCCGAAGCACCATTATTCCCTTGGTGGAGGGAGGTTTGTAATTGTGAGTGATTTTTCCCTTGGTGGAGAGAGGTTTGTAATTGTGATTGATTTTTTAGGTTTGTAATTGTGATTGATTTTTAGGTTTGTAATTGTGATTGATTTTTAGGTTTGTAATTGTGATTGATTTTTAGGTTTGTAATTGTGAGTGATTTTATTTTTATATTTTCTGAAATGAATAAAAATTCATTTCAGTAAATATTATTCCTGCGGTGTTACATACAAGCCATCAAAAACATTAATAACAATGACACCAGCAACGTTCTACAAACTCAAAGCCAAAACTTTCAGGAGAAGAGATAGCAATAGAATTTAATAAAGAACTGTTTATGCCTTTCACCTTGACCCATCGCAAAGGACTACAAGTGAAGTGCCAAAAAATGTTTGTTGAAACAAATGAAAGTTCTGTTTTGCTCCGGGCGGAGTCTTCACCAAAGAACAATTTGAAAACTTTCAAAATGCCTGTAATGTCGTGGCAAATTCCGTCGCAGAGTTATTGTTTGGCGGAGCCTATAAAATTTCGGTTAAAAAACACGTGACTCCCCCAGAATAAATGCACCAAGTCAAAAGATGATACATTATTAGTAATTTTTTCAAAAAGACTCGCCAGAGCAGGAGAGGAATGTATCAGAAAACTGTTTGCTATGAATGTAGATTACCTCTGGAACTCCAACAACCGAACCGAGCAGCGCCTGAATGTATTAAGACATCAAGCGAAGACAAGTGGGTATTTTACAAAGATGAAGCAATTCCCTACTTAGAACCAAGATTGCTCGCCGAGTCGTTTGTTACAGAAACTAACGAAATTAAACTTTACATTTCAGATATATTTCTGAACTCTCTTGAAAGAAAAGCGGTACTGAATGAGGCTAGCGCTATCTACGTAAACAGGTGGTAAAACAAACAAACAAACCAAAAACAGTGGAATAGGCTTACGCGGGAAACCACTTAAAATGAACCGCATTGTGATTTCTACCTCTTGGGTGATGTGGAAACGGAATAAAAAATAAAGAAAGAAAATAACACATTTACACAATTCACACAAGAATAAAAAAATCGTCTGTTTTAAAATGTTGCTTTGATTAAAATCTTGAAATGGTATTTTTGCGCCCACTAACTTCGATGTTGTGAGAGCAAGCTAATAGAAGTCTTTCAGAAAGCATTTCTGAAGGTATTTGAATCGTTGATTTTTCTAATAGTCAATATTTTAAACGTTCGTTTTTCCAGGAACCAATATTTGAATGCTCCATTTTCCTAAAAGTCAATATTTTAATCACTCGTTTTTCATAAAGTTCGTTTTTTGAATCGTATAAATTTTAACGTCAAAAAATGGTTTTGTTGTTTTTACTAAGAGGGCGATTTTTTAAATTTTCGTTTTCTTATAATCGCAAAAATCCCATAGAATAACATGGGAATTGCTATCCAACTAAAAGTCAATATTTGAATCGTTCATTTTTCATAAAATTCGTTTCTGAATGGCATACATTTTAATAAGACAAAAAATGGTTTTGTTGTCTTCACTAAGAGAATATTTTTTTAAATTCCATTTCCTTATAATCGCAAAAATCCCATTGAACAACATGGGAAAACTACCATGCATAAAAGAACTAGTTTTGAAACGAGGAAAATTCTCTAAAAGATCGATTCCGTAAAAGTTGAAAATAGACCAGGTGAAAAAATGGAATGTTCTAAAAATGTCTTAAGGAACGAAATGAAATATGTAGGAAAGAATTATTTGCTTAATGACTAGTTTTTTTAAAAAAATAGGAGAAAAAATTCAACTCAAAGAATGACACTTTATTTTCTTTCCATCTGATTTTAATAGGGAATCCATCGATATGACACAGGATTCAAATTTTTACACATTTTCTTAGTTTCTGTCTTTTTCCGTTTAGAAGTTATAACAGAATTTCCTTTTTGCATAGGATCTTTTAACATTTGTTTATTTTTAATATACTTTGTTGGCAAATTAATATCCCTTAATGCTTTTACAAATTCAGGAGGTATTTGCAGCTTAGAACCTTTGCTTCGAAACATGGAGTCTACGAGATCGACAATATTAGAGTTCTTCACAATGCGTCCTCGGACTTGGAGTTCTGCTTTGGGGCTCCATCCAATTATGTCAGAGTTTGTTTTAAAGATATCCAACACATTTCTTGCATAGCGTTTCTATTTAGTAGGAACGGCCTGTATGACAAGATCTTCCACATAATCTTTTTCTTTCTCTCCTTTGAAAAGCTCTTCTTTCGCTGGTTCTTGAGTACTCGACGGGGTTTCATGAGATGTAACCGGAGGATTAAAGCTAGATACATGAATGCGTTTATTCAAGACTTGGTTATATAATTTCACTTTCGCTTCGTCAGGCTCTTTGCTTTGCAGAGTTTTTTCATTTCTTTGTCCAAGTCCGTTAGCGTTTCATCTGTTGGCATATGGCGAGAAATCCGTTCTTCGGGAATCAGAACCATTTTCTTGGTGAATTCCATTATTTTGTAAGCAGAGTCGTTAGCACGCTGAGAGCAGCATTAATCAATACGCCTAAAAATCCCCCTTTTTGAATAAGGAGTTTCCTCTTTTTATACAGAGGCGTCATTTGTAGAAAAAGAGCTCGCAAAGTGTGCCTATGCCTTTGCAATGAATGTTTCTGGGCGTGAGTAAGCGGAACATTTCCTTTTAACGTATTCATACAAACTTCGCATATAGCTTTAATTCCATTTTTCCTACATTTTAAAAATAGGTCTTTTAATATTTTTTTTGGACAGGGTTGAATCATACATAAAAGTTGGACCTGTTGCTTAGACAGCGTCATGATGAAAACTGAGACTTATTTCATATCACCTAAATTGATATATTACTTGAATGTCTCCCGGACGTATCTGGGTGCGTAATCTTAATTCTTCCTTTGTCTCAGGTTTTAGATCAATCATCAAATAGGTGTAAGGGGATTTTGTGGCATCCATATACACTTCTTGAAAAAAATTAAGTTTTCTAGGGTGCAACTGCCTCCCTAAATGAGTGATTTGATTCACATCTCTTCGTGTTTTGAACAGAAACAAGTAATGAGCATTCAGGGAAATTTCTCGCATTTCTTTGCCTTTATGAAAAATATTTTGAGTAATGAATATCACGGACACATTAAAATGATGACTCCCTCTAGTGAACAAGTGAGTTAATTTTTTATCGCTTTCGCAGTCAGTCATGAGATCGTCAATGACAAACAGCGTTCTTCCTTTCACAAATTCACGGAAATTAGAGGGGGAGGCCTTCCACAAATGTCACGTCTTCTATTTCATCGTACAGTGTTTGGAGAACCCCATAGAACCACACCACGTGTTCGGGAAGGGGAGAGATTACTTCCTCTTGATGCTGAAGTAAGCGTTTTACAAACTGGGTCTTCCCACATCCCGTAGGACCCGCTATCAGAGCTGCGTAAGGATGATATAGTCTGGGCACTTCCATGTTGTCAACTGAGGTCATTTAAAAACTTACAAAACAATTTAAAGACAAGACGCATAAAATAGTGATAAATCAATTTTTATTATTTACATTGTAAATTTTGGTACAATTCCAAATTTATTTCGAACAAAATGATAGACACGCACGTCGTTTGTTTCAGATTTCCATCGAAAATTTCTTACAATGGAGTACAAGCTTTTCCCGCGACATCTAGAATAAAGGAAAAAAAAAATACAAAACTGTCCACATGCGGCCGTAAACGAACTTTGAAGAGGAGCATCATTAAAATTCACAGTTTCAAACTTGGAGACAAATCGTGCAATAGATCCTTGAAAATATTCTGGAGAATGTCCGAAAGAATAAAAAAATTCCATTGTTTTTGGGTTTGTTATATACATAGCCAACCAGTGTATCCCTGTATTTCCATGCAGGTCCGTATTCGCAAAAAGGCATGCTGGGAACTTAACAATTCTCTTGGGAAGTCGGTCACAAGCAAAACACTCCAAGGAAGAAACGTCGGGTCACGTGATCTTGCTTAAGGGACTTGGTTATTTGCATACTATTCATTCCTTTTAATTAGCAAAATCACAAAGAATGCTTCTGGACTTAGAAATTTCGATAATGTTCTGGAACTCGGCGTAGATTAGCACCGAAACGGTTTTTGTCAAAGGTTTTCCAAATTTGACTTCCAGTCTCAAATTTCCTTGCTGGGTCAGGTTCATATGTCCTCCATCACACAGATCGGGACTGAGGTCGAATGCATAAAGAGTGTATCCTTGGAAAATTCTTCTCGGTTGATGAAAATTCCTCTATCTTGACCCAGTTTTTCGGTTCCTTGAAATAAGCTGTGGTAGGAACGAATAGTGTTTTCCTTTTCAAAATTGAGTTCTAGAGGTTTATGAGGAACTGGCTGTCAGTCGACGTACACGGCGATAAAGTTGACGTCATAATGCTTGAATTCGAAGGGGTTTGACTTATATGTACCATTAAAAGCGTCGTTATCTACACATCCATTAACCAGCCTTTTGGGCATTCGCCCGAGGAATACGTTGTCTTGCACGAAGGACATACTTCCTTGAAAAATGGAATACGCTTTGCATAAAACACGATCAATGGGATATTTGGCAGGAGATTTTTCTAAAGCTTTTGCATGACCTATGGCAACTCCTGGGTTGACTTTGACTTTTTTCACAAAAATTGATGCATGCTCGATGAGAACTCTATAATTGGGTGTCTCGAAGGAGGAAACGAGGCAGAAATCCGGTTTGCTTCGATTTAGTTTGATTTTCACATCCACTAAATTTAGCAACAGTCTATTTTGAAAAATAAATCACAATGCAATTTACCAATCATGTCCAACGTCTTGCTATCCTTTACGAGCTCGTAGCGTTGATGCAATCCCTTGTTCGTTGTAGCATTCGTGGGATTAATTTCATGTAGATGTCCGGCTGTATCCTTGTAAAAACCTTCACATGATAAATAGGTTTTCTTTGCTTCTTCTCCATAATTCAGTAGAGTTTCAACATAAGCTCTGTAGGAATATGTGTTGCTTGATGACAAAATCACTCTTTCTGTTTAAACTGATGTCGACTTGTGAAAACAGAAAAAGAAGAAAACAGTTAATGGGCCCCACGGGCTCTTTGTCGGGCAGGACGGAATTGTCGGATTTTATAATTTTGACTTTCACGTAAAGTTGACTGGAAGATAAGTCCATATATTCTTCTCCACTACCAGAAATATTAAATTCCAGCGGTCCGCCATCTCGAATGTTGGCTAAGGGATAGTATTCAATCCATTGTACTTTTTATATGCTTGTTTGTGTGGGCGGTAAAGCAAATAAATCCAGTTCCGACTTGAGACATATGGGAGAGTGACTGTGAATCAGAGTCATGGTTTTACGGATCAAAAATATCATGTGCTGTCCTCTTGGATTTCTTTGAACGAATGATGCATGTCTTCATTTTTCTCATCCTTTTAACACTTCCACCCAGCATTTTCTTCACTTTGTTAGCAGCTTTGTCGGTGAGTAGTTCTCCTGCTTCTTTAGCTCGTTGTTTGGTTGCTATCTTTTTATCTTTTCCTTGAATAACATCCGTGGCGAGATCCATCCCCGTTCGTAAGACTTGTTTTCCGAGCGTTTTAGCTCCTTGCTTGAATAATGGTATCGCCGCTCTAAATAACGAACGAAAGAGTCCTCCAAGTCCATAACCTTTTTGCAGTGGCACTCCTTGATAATAGACTAATCCTCTTCCAGTTTGGCTGATGTAATAGTCCTCAAAGGATTCCGTACAGCAGTGGTAGGGTTCATACATGATTACAGATGTTTGAGACGAAAATGAAGTTTCACTATTGCTCTCCCCCGTTCAAATGGCACTAATTGACCTGTGTGATTCCATTTAACAATTTCGATGGTTTGAAATTTTTTCTTGCAAGAGGCAAATAATGAGGTCAATCGAACAAAGCGCTCACCATCTCTCCATCTACACCACTCACTTTAACGCTGCGAAGGAGTGGAGCAACCATATCTCCCACCGGTTGACTTTCCACAATATCGCTGAACACATACAACAGAGAAAACCGGCCGTTTAGATCTGCGATAAATTCAGCATTTACAGAAAGAGCTCCACTCACAGCCGAAAGTTGCATTGGTTGGTATCCTAAGATTTCTGCAATCCCTGAGGGCTAAACCAAGCGAGTACCTTTAAGAAGATTTTGACTTGACCTTTTGAGTCGTTTTATTATAAATTCAAAAAGATTTTATTGGCAAAGTGATTGCTCATGGATTTAACAATGTCCGCTATAGACTCGTAATGGCCTGGAGAGATTCTTCCCGTCTTAAACTGGCTCGTTCCTAAATCGTATTCAAAATGATTGGAATTTTTCGTGATATTATACTCCCGAATGGGGGTAGATGAGTTCGACGAGTCAAACTTCCCAGTCTCCATTCAGTTCTATTGGGGAAGGAAGACGTGTTATGAAATGAGATATTTTGTTGTCCAAAAATAGCCGAGAGAGCTGTCGCTCGGTAACGTCAGAGTAGAAACTCATCTTGACCAATGACGCTTCGCCGAAGAAACGTGTGGCTTTTATAGCGATGTTAAATCCACCGCTGGGATCCATGCATTGAATTTATCGGGATAGCCTTTAAACTTAACAAAGTATTCTATCTTCTCTCTTCTTTTGCGTTTCTTTAGACCACGTTCCACAGGAAAGGTCTCAGAGAGTGTTACTTTTTGCAGCTCTTCGGCATAAAATGTTCCCTCCAGCTCTTCGTTCAATAATTCTTTTACTTTATACACGGGAGGATCTTGGAATAAGGTTGCACACAACAAATATTTCTTCCATCCAGTTTGATTCGTACCCCTTTTCAAACGTCAATTTGAGTTTACTAATACGTACGTGATCACCGACTTGAAATTTATAGGAGGGTTTTCCCGATTTGAGATCTCCGTACAGGTTGTTCCAAACCTGCTTTTCATTGTTTTCATTCACATCCACAGGTTTCATTTTTATACTCCGGTGAAAGGAATGATTGTAACCATGAACTAAATCATCGAGCAGGTCTAAGAATCTGAAGATGTTTTGACTTGTAAAGTAATGCCACTTTCTAGTTTTGAGTGTACGATTGAATCTTTCCACAACACTTGCTTATTATTCGTCGTAAAGAAATGCACCCCTTGCTGTTTTAAAAACTTTAGAAACTCTTTGTTCTTAAATTCTCTTCCTTTATCTGTTCTGCAGTTTTAATGGTTTTCTATGTTCAAAAATCTTGGAAAAGCCTTGGACGATGTGGGACCCTGATTTTTTGTTTTAAGGGAATCACCCACGCATATTTGGAAAATATATCGATACACGTCAACAAGTAACGAAATCCATCGTTATGATGACTCAGACTGCTCATATCGGCTAAGTCTGCTTGCCACTGTTCATCGATTCCCACCACTATGATTCTATTTCTCGGAAAATGGCGTCTCATTTGTTTGTGCAGAGTGTACGCTTTCTCCCCCTTCAGCCATTTTTCGACAACTTTTTCTTTACTTTTTCTTTTTGGACAGCACGGAATAAGGCATTCACTCCACCCAAACTTCCTTCTCGGCCGGGATTTAGATACGCTTGTTTAAGAACATTCTCCATTACAACATTCAAATTTAAAACTCTTCACCATAACTGAAAAATTCATGTTGTCCCCTTCCCATGTAGAGTTCAAAATGAAATCATATTGCCTCCTATTCTTTTTTATACGACACACAAAGCCAACAAGTCGGAATATGAGTCACACGAAAGCCAACATGTCATAAAAAAAAAAAAGAAAACATGTGGTCACACGCTCATCGTTGTCACCGGTCAATATACTATCTTCGTCAGCCGTTTCGCCACACCCTTACGACTGCCACCCCCCCCAACCCGGCAGCCGTAGGGGAGGGTGTGGGGTATGTTGTTTCTCAATGAGCTCTCGTTTTATAAAATGACGGACACATGGTCTCAAGCATGATCGAACTTAAACACGATCGTAACAGATCAAAATATTTTAAGTTATCAAAGCATAACGTAACGCTTAGAAAAACTACGCACGAAAAACTAAATTTTGTCCCTCTATAGAAAATTAAAATATAATAACCCTACGAAAACTTGTTGCAATACAAAAAATCTGAATTTTTGAAAACACGTTGCGCAGAATAAATAACGAAAATATTTAATATGTCCTCTTTTAGAAAGAATAAAAATATAATAAACCCATGAAGAGAAAAAATAAATTCAGTTCTTCATTTTACAAGATAAAAACATGAATAAAAATACGGTAAAAAAATCTCAATTACTAAAAACAACTGCTGCGTAGAAAAAGTTATGAAAAAAATATTTCACAGTTCGTCTGACTGATTAAATTTAATTACCAGAAACCCCTACAGAAAAAATAATTCTAAACGTGAAAAATGAAGTCCTTCATTTTATAAGAAAATGTATGAACCAGATTAAACGCGTATGAATCACGCCGGGCGAAAAAAGTTTAAACAACGCCTTATATTTGAAAAAGAAAAAGAGTATGTTTAGGATTATGAAGAACAATACGTCATGAAAAAAATATTTAATAAGCTCATACGCTCTCCTCCCTGCATTCAATCTAAAGAGGGCCAACAGGAAATCATTCAGGCAGTCTCCCTCCATTACGCGAATCATATGTCTTAATCTCTTTGACCTACCCTAGCAATGTCACGGTAGTCACATCGGTAGAGCTTCAGACCACAATATAAACGGCCCGAGTTCGAACCCAACAAGTTCCAAACCCAGTCTTCGCTTTTTTCCGAACATAAATCCGTGGTTTCAAAAAAATTTCCCGTCCACTTACAATAAAATTTCCCACCACCACCCTAAAAACTGAGAAATTTCCCAGAATTAAAAGTGGCTTCGTCAAGATCGACGATAAAAAAACAACAACCCCATATTGAAATTAATTTCAGAAAGTGCCGACAGATGGCGCTGCACATTTTCGCGAAGCACCACCAGAGAGCGCGGCCATCGTCTTCCTCCCTCGCACCGAGAGTCGACCGGACGGACCCGCCCACCTGTCACGTGACCGAAAGTGTTGCCACCGAAAAGGGTTATCAAGCGTGGTCTTATACTACTGACATATTCCTCATAATACTTGGGAAATTGATAGAATATTAAACGCAAAGAGAATATGAATTCTAAATTAGCTTGCAACACTTACTGGCCATCCATTTAACATCTCTCAGAAAACTTGAAAGTTTCATAGCCCTGGATCTGGAACCTCCCGATTTCCGTACGAGTAGCGAAGCCTAACATGATTAGCATACTCGAATTTTGTTTCCAATTTCCGTTCTAATATGCTAACCATGTAACGGTTTGGCTACACGTCAAAAGAAGTCATCGCTTTTTCCACGTCTTATACGAGAGTCACGGAAAAATTCTCATCGGATGACACCGGGAATCGAACCCAGTCTTCCAGTTACGTGCCGGATATGCTACCACTGCACCACAGCTGCCTCGAATTCCTCCAGACTCGCAAACGACCAACTGCCAAACCACACTGCAGTGCAGTGGTAGCATGTCTGGTGTGGTGCAGTGGTGTCATGTCCCGCGCGTAACTGGGAGACCCTGGGTTCAATTCCCGGTGGCGCCGATGAGAATATTTCCGTGACTCGCTTGTAAAACGTGAAAAGAGCGATGTCTTCTGTTTCATGTTACTAATCCAGGTTAGTTTTGTGTATTAATCATTAATTCGCTTCCTAGTTATTTTTTCAGTTGCTGCTTACAATCTCTGGTGAATCCCCAGCATTTTGCGGAACTCCAAGAAGCCATCTACCATGTGGTTTGGCAGTTACTCGTATCTGAGTCTGGAGAACTAAAGGCAGCTGTGGTGCCGCGGCAGCATGTCCGGCGCGTAACTGGAAGACCCTGGGTTCGATTCCCGGTGACGGCCTATCATAAATTTTCCGTGACTCACTTATAAACGGGGATTAAGCGATGACTTCTGTTTGATGTTCCTAATCCATATTAATTGTGTGTATTAATTTGATACTCGTGTTCTGTTTATGATCCTTTCGAAATGCTAACCGCGTAATAGTTTGAATTCTCGTGAAACGTGAGCAAACTCGAATGGGAATCGGGAGATGAGAGTTCGATTCCCACTAGAGGGCGATGAAAATTTCAAGGTTTTCTGAGAGGGTTACATGGATGACCAGTAAGTGATACAAGCAAATTCAGAATTTATGTTTTCTTTGCTCTGGTGAACTTTGAGATATTAAAGAAAAATTATGTTTAAGAATTGAAATAAATCAAAAGAGTGACGACTTACAAAAACAAACAATTGAAGTGGCGTTTATCTCAGGAATGTGTTTTAAGTTTTATAGATTAAATATGATGTAATTATTACAGACAAAAGACATAAATTTTAAAGATGTCTACTAGTGCAGTTTTGCTTTCGGTATTTATTTTTAAAAATAAAGTATTATCCTAAAAAATAAAAATTTCGAAAAAGTGGAGCCGTACCAGTTCGTCCATAGTAAATTGAGAGCTTAATTGCTCTGAAATTGAAAAACGAAGGTACAAATTTTATAGACTGAAGAGGTATGAAATGTCATGGTAAAATTGTTTTATTGTTATAACACAGAAAAAAAAATAAAACAGCCTCTTTGTCGCAAAAAGTTTCTATCTTTTTTTTTTTAACCCAAAATAAGGATTTCGTGAAACAATAGTACATCTAAATTTCTTTTGGAAGGGTTTTCGCCTCACAATAATTGGAATGGCTACACTCAGCGACGAAAGTTTCAAAAACCCGGAGTTCACGACATCACACCGAATAATCAAAGCTGACACAGCATTATGCGTCCTTCTTTCCACATTATAAAACATCGTATCCTACAAATATTTTGTGTAATCAATGAGAAGAGTAATATTAATTCGAACACAGAAGAAATGAAGCAATTATTACATCGAAAAAGAAAGCAATGAAAAAAAGATATGCCAGGGAACACAAACCGGTGCGTTTCCTGTGAATGCATTGCGTCAGTGTCAGATAATAAACAATGTCTGTACTTATGCAAATGCAAGATGATACGTATGTTAAAGGCCGTACATACGAGTGTTTCATGATGGTTTTCAAGCCGTTTTCCTAAATAGGGAATTGTTTCCATGCAGCCTCATGTCGTGTTAAGGGCAGATTTTAATTATTTAAACGGAGAACTAATTAACATAAATACCAGGAATGTGTTCTACGTAGCCTACAGAATGTTGTTTTACTGTATCAACGCTTAGAAATACTGAATGATTAAACAGAAAGTAAACATGTGTAATTAAAAATCTCACAATAAATATCTGGAGCCAAAGTATAAATAAAAGCATATTTTAACTGCACCCTAAATGTATATTCCGTTTTCCAGAAAAGCGAGAGGTCCCATCTGAGCGACAAATCGGCCAAAATCTTTGGCAAAGTGAGGATCTAGTTCTACTACATTGTTTAACTGATTACATACTTCAAACCGGTAATTACAATCTATTAATTCCATTGTAACTTTTTTCACAGATATCGACGTCACAACCTATGTTTTTATGGTTTCAAACATATCCATTCCGACTTTTAGCGTCCCTTCAATGCTGCAATGCTAATACATTATCGCCAGCAAAGCAATGTTCGCAAAGCGTTCTGTCTTAGATGACGTTGGTTATTTTCGGTTTATATTTCAGACGAAGTTGATTTTGAATATGTTTCAGACAAAATTGATTCTGAATATGAGCTATGGCACTATTCATTTGGGTGTATAAGTCCTTCACGAAATTTTGCCAATTTGCTGCAAAATACGGTAGCCTCTAACCGTGTAATTGCAGTTTTATCCATTATTTTCTTTCGTCTTAGTGGAATACTTCATAACCTTCCTGATGTATTACTTTACGCATTTCTGGCTCGATATGAATTACTTTATTTCAGGTTCGTATGAATTACTTATTTCAGTATGGATTATTTATCTTTAAGTAAAGATCTTTTATTTCGAGTTCAGTTTGTGTATATTGCGTGGGCCTATTCATGGACGATTCTACAACAACCAATGAATCTTCACTTTGAATAGTGAACGGTTTAGTCTCCTCGCTGTGAATGACCAGTCAGTCGTTCATTTGCTGCATTAAATTTCTTCACACGCTATTAGAGTCTCCACATATTGGGGCCAAATTTCTACTTACCATAGTAAAAGTGTCTACTGTGCAAATATTGTTATTACTATCATTCAAAGAGATTGAGTGCCAGCAATTGAAATACTATTAAATTAAAAATTTGTGGAAAACATAAAGAAATGTTGCATACCCAAAAGCGAAATATTAAATATTATGCTTCAAAAAAGTAAAATATATTCTCTTTTACATATCACAAGTTAATAGGTACATTATGCTAAATAAGTTGTGAAGAATGTGTATGTAATGTCCGCTTAATATTAAAACTGTACTGTACCGAATTTAAGCAATTCGGCTTCTTATATATAATTTCATGTGAACTAAGTCGAGCCGCCCCGGTGGCGCAGTGGTGTAAGGCGCTGGCCTCTGATCATTCGTCCGTAAGGGGTCCGGGTTCGAATCCCGGTCAGGCATGGATGTTGTGTTTGTCTTACGGCACTGGCTCTCTCCCTTCCCTGGAACCAGTGACCCTAAATTAGGGACGGGCGACTGCTTATAGCCCGTTGAGTTGCTCACGGTGGTCGTTAAACCTCCAATCAAAAAAAAAAAAAAAAAAAAAAAAAAGAACTAAGTCGAACAACATATTTCTTTACCACAATAAACATAGATTTCTACATTCACACGCTGCTCCTTCATTTTGTTACTTCTAAAGACAATCATATATCCAGTAAACTTAAGCACACGATGATTGGAAACTTGTTATTTTTAAAGTTTTTAATTAAGATATTCCGTTATATTCGTTTTCTATATATACTTCATAGCAGACATCTATGATGATGAATGGCAGTGGCAACCTTTGTAGCTTACTCTCTCAAGTGTTTTGGCCAATCAATTTTATTTTCTTTTTTTCTACATCATTAACATCATTACTTAGTATTCTCACATTACGAAAATTCTTACAAAAACGTATTACAGATGCAAGGAAACGATTCCACGACAATGATGATGCACAAGTAACGTTTTTTTTTCCAGTGTCAGTACACAACCGTTTGGATGCCATTGGTTTCTTGGAGGACATCGCATCAGTATTTGATTTCGCGCAATGTTTTGCTTAACATCTCAGCAAAGACCGAACAAATCCCTTCCGTTTTTCTGCTCTTTAACGTCTCGACTTCCGGAACACTGCTAGAATAAACTTGGTCTTTCACATAATCCACAGGAAGAAGTCTAGAGGAGTTATGTTGGCGATGGAGGTGGCCATATCATGACACCCACGCGGCGAACACTTCTGTCCAAAAATGTGGAATTCAGGAATGCATGAACCATTATTGATAAATGTGGTGTAGCACCATCTTGGTGAAATATAACCGAAGGTTGTAGTGCATGTAACTGAAGTGTTACAGAAAGTTCCAGCATGTGCTGGTACCCGTTAAAACGTCACTATTGGCTCTGTAAAAAACAAGGTCTGAAGATTCTGTCATGCATCAGGCCTAACCATACGTTGACTTTCTGGATAGCCCTATGTTGTTCGATGTAATAATGGGGATTTTCTGATCCCCAGATGCGCACATCGTGCCTATTGACTGTACCAGAGACGTGGAATGTGGGTTCACCTGAGAAACGGACACTGTGCAGATAATCACTATCATGAATTATGCGCTACAATATCTCCGTCGAATTGCAGCACGGCGAGGCTGGTCATAAGGCTGAAGAGCTTGAATGATCTGCACCTTATAAGCATCCAGATATAGATGTTTGTGTAAAATACTGCGAAACGTGGCACGGGGAATAACAGTTTCCAGTGAAACACGACGAATGGGTTGCCTTGGGCTTCGCAGAAATGTCTCCTGACACCTGCAGCTGTCTCTTGTGTAACCGGTGGTGGGCCCGATCGGGGGAGATTGCCAACACTGCCCGTCGATTTAAACATTTCATACTAAGATTTTATTATTTTTTGGCGCAGTGGTGATAGTCTGTACTCTTTTCTGAAATGAGACTGGACAGTAACCGCCGATTTGGTCTCGTACAACGACAACGCGCTCGCCGCTTTGCTTGCAGGAATCCATTATTGATGAATGATCCCTTTATTTAGCAGTAGTGCTCAAGGAACGAACAGGAAAAAAAACTTTATGGCTGGTGCTATATTATTGCACACCATTTGATTTTAACTAACGTAGATTTTCTATATTGATTTTTGTAACGTGTGAAAGACTTTGCGGGCATGGTACGTAAAAGTCATTAACACAGTGTATACTTAAAATAGTCGTTACTTGAAATACTAAGTGACCTAGGCAAATATTTAAGACTTCGGCACTTCTGTAAGCATCAGTAGTGTTCAAGAAAAATAAAGGTTCTTTCGGAGTTCGATAAAGGGCTTACCCTGAGGTTCCTTCTGACTGCAGTTGTCATTTTAATAACAGCACAGCTGACTGGTTTCTCAAATGCTAAAATCTACCTGGTCTTTAATCATTGACAAAATTATCAACAATGTTTGTGTAAAAGACGCAACTATTGTGCGACGACAATCTCTTAAGAACCATATTGCTGAAGGCTTCTACGGAGAAACAGAGCTTTCTATGTGCAGAAATAGAAGGAAGTTTAAAATACTCAATTGAGTGAAGTGAGTATAACACATCTTTGGGTTTTAAATCATCTGAACTCCTTACGAATTACTGAAGACATACAGATATTCCACATTCCTTTCATTTCATTTGGGATAATAAGAACAAAGCCGCAGTAATATACATTACAATTCTTACTATAAATGTTTGCCTTAGAGCTTTCTTTCATAGAATACGCTCTTTACATTAATTTGAAATTCATTTCTATTACCGAAAAAGAAACTTTAAAAAATTGCCCTAACGTATTGGTAAATTAGAAAAATGTTAAGTTGTAGGAGTGAAATGTCAAACAATAGTAATGAAATGACAAACACAAGTGCATTTCAAAAGTTTGCTAACACAAAATGCCTACCAAAGCTGCGCATACGTCAAAATTAAACAAGATTTTAAAACATTGAATTTGTACTGCGTCCATCATAATCTACTGTTAAGGCTAAATCTGGCGAATAATTAATCACTGGAAGCTACGTATGCTACGTTTTTACAGATAACGAATTTCAAAGTGTAAGATTTTATATAAAACTCATTTCCCCAAGAACTTACCGAAATATATATACAAACCCCTGACTTAACGCACTAATTGAAGTACCACACCTAAGAAGGGATTTAGATTATGATACAATTTAAAGAGTATGCTGCAATTGTTTTTTACTTTTCACATAGAATTTATATTAAGAGAATAAAGCACACCTCTAAACATAGAAATTGCCACTCCTTAAGAGAATGCATGAAATCAGTGGAATTTTAAGGGATATATGACCCCGTTAAAGACTGGAATATAGATCCATAGAAGGACCTTGAAACAGGAGTATTGTTTGATTCAGATGTTGGTTGATTCAATGATTAAAAAACAGTCATTAAACCAAATCTCAAAAAACTGTGGTTTAACATTTTAGTAAAAAAATAGTCTTTGCGCCGTATTTATTTAACAGGCTTTTCCATGTTTTTTCTTAAAAAAAACGGTTTATCTAAGGTAATAAATTTTTTGGTTGATCTACCGTGTTAAGCCACATTTTATGGTAATTTGACTGTTTTTTATTTCCCGGTCACTAGATCGTTAACAAACATTACATATGGTACTGAAAAATTACGGTATTTACACCGTATTTATTTAACAGGCTTTGCCATGTTTTTCTTTACATTACGGTTTATCTACCGTAATAAATTTACGGTTGATCTACCATTTAAGGCCACATTTTCTGGTAGTTTGACAGTTTTTTATTTCCCGGTCATTAGATCGTTAACGAACATTACAGTATGGTACTGTAAAATTACGGTTTATTGACTGGCCACTCAGCTGCCGGTGTATCTACCGTAATTTGACCATGAAAGTTTTTACAGTGTACTTGTAATGACGCTTTGTTATCAATTGCAAAATCTCATTAGGTAGCTTAGGTGTTATGAAGTGCATCACAGGTTTGTAAAACACAACGCATATTTCTAGGTGCGGATATCTTTGTACCACTTGTTTATACAAATAGATTTTGTCACTACTGTTGAAGAAAACTGTGTGGCTGTGATTCAAATTTGTTGCCCATTAAGTTATAGATGCAGTTTTTCTGAAGCCTGATGCAATAACAAAAAAAATGGGTAATTTCCAAGAGGGCCAGTTGCTATGGAAATTAGAAAGAGGGATATAAAGGGATTTAGTATCGGTCGCATTCTCAACTCTGTTTCATTTTGCCCAATATTAGAGTGAACGGTGATGCGCTGCCATCTATCGATCGGTGTGGAAACAGGTGTGTTGTGTATCGATATCATTACCGCATTGTTCTGAACGAGTTTCAGATTAAAAAATCTTCAGGAATACATATTGAATCCCCACTGAAAATTTTCATTCCAAAAGAAAAGTTTGCTTCCTCATGAAACGGAACCAGTCAACATAGCAGAAAAATATAACACGTTGCTGCCTCCCAAGTAAACATTGTCTCACGATGTGAAATCAGCATCACAAAGCAATGTATTGCGGGTAAACGACAATTTTGTCGCAGTAAATGTTTCACAATTTTCTCTGCTAAAATACCTTTTTTTCAGTTTTCCTCTGTTAGCTCACGTGTGAGTCGACACCAATTGCTGTAAACATCATAATAAAATCAAAAGGAATATGAGGTGTACGGAACCGTGTCCAAAGTTTACGGGAACACATATCTGACCAAATTCTTTCAACTAAATTCTCTCAGCACATAAAATGTCCAAAACGTAAAACAAATAAAATAACTGTGAGTGTCATTTGGTGACTCTGGAAACATATTTTCATTGGAACAGTACTTGCCTTTCACACCACGAAATGCACATGTACCCGTCACTAGGAATTTCAGCAAGTATTCTTCCACTTCCAGATCTTTGATCTTTAAGCAAAATAACACCTTGCAAATTGCGAAAAAAGACTACATCAGAAGAACATTCGAGTTTTCGCTAATAAAAATACGGTTGCTAACACGTAATAGCGAATGTTAGCGTGCTGCTATCCATCGGCCGATATGTAATCACAGAGAGGGAACAGTTGGATGAATAGCATGAATATCAACCCTGCCAGCTTTTATCAACGAAGAGAAATACGATCTTTGAATTTCAAAGAGCAGATACCAAAGCAGCTTCTTTGAACATACTTCTTGCAAGCCAGGAAGCTGTGAGAGTTGGCATCCTGCTCTTTCACGTAATTGGATCACCCTTAATACATGGTACCGACTGCGCAGCACAAACACAACTCCTTGCTTTCGGTGACACTCAAGCCCTGTTAAAGGCGACAGCATTTACAAACAACAATGCAACATTAAACTTATGTTAGTATAGGTAAGTATAAATATTTCGTTTTACAAATAAAAAGGTAAAAACTACGATTTTCTTATAGTAACTGAACGCATCTTAGATAATACACTGAACTCCCGATTATCCGTGATAATTAAGGAAACGATGTACACGAAAAACAGGAAAACATGGAAAAGCCGAAAATGGCATTGTGTGCCGTAAACCTTAGCTACGTACTACTGTGTATATGTATTCAGAAGTTTTAAGTTAACTGTAAATTGCACAGTACTAATACATACCGACCTAAATAGGGGTATGTAATTAAAATGTATGTAATTAAAATGGATGCAAGGTCAGGTGATGCGTAACATCACAGCCTCTCATTGACAAATGTCAACCCCGCCTTCTCGTGGTGCATCCTGTTCCCACTAAAGGGGCTCTGACGACCGCCCATAGCGGTATAACTATACCATCGGGATCAGAGGAAATTCTATCCCACACTCACCAACCCGCTTGGCCAGCGTGGTGAGTTATGGCCAAACCCCTCCAAAATGATTCCACAACTTAAATCTTGGCCCTCAGTCTCCGGCAGCTGGAATGTACCTGGCCAAGGCAGCGGCCAGTGCGACATGAAGGCAGAGGGTGCTAAGAATCCCCGGAGGACCGGACTAGGCTGCCATCTGATGCTGACCTTGGCTACTTACAATGGACGCTCCCTATCTTCTGATTCAAGGCTTCTTGAATTGGAAGAGGAACTACAAAGGATCAAGTGGGACATCGTGGGGCTAAGTGAGGTAAGGAGAAAAGGAGAAGATCTCATCGAACTGAAAAGTGGACATCTCTTCTACTATCGTGGGACAGATACTGGCAGAACTAGTGGTGTTGGATTTATAATAAACAAAAAACTGAAGGATAAAGTTGTAGAAGTTGAAAGTTCCTCTGACAGAGCTGCACGACTTGTTATCCAACTCTCGAAAAGATACCAGGCTCAGATTATTCAAACTTATGCACCCACCACAAGTCATCCTGAAGAAGAAATTGAAGAATTTTATGAGGAAATTTGTCATCTAAATAATAAAGGTAAGCAGCACTTGAAAATAATTATGGGAGATTTCAATGCAAAAATAGGGCAACAGCAACAGAATGAAACTTCAGTAGGTAATTCGGTCATGGCAACAGAAACCAGCGTGGAAATACTATCGTTGAGTTTGCAGAGGCAGAAGGGTTTTTCATCTTGAACTCCTTCTTCAAGAAAAAGCCACACAGGAAATGGACATGGAGACATCCAAATGGGACGACAAGTGAAATTGATTTTATTATGTGTAACAAAAAATTCGTCATAGAAGACTGCAGTGTGCTAAACAAGTTCAACACAGGCAGTGACCATAGATTGGTGAGATGTAAGATGCGCCTCAACACTAAACTTGAACGTGGCAAGCTCATAAGACAAACAAAATCTATTGACATAACCAACCTTAAAAAACACCATAATACCTTCAAGTTAGAACTGAAGAACAGGTTCTCTGCTTTAGAAGGCCTAACATCGGAAGAAGTGGACATCTCTGAAGTTAACAGAAAAGTAACCAAAGCTCTTATGGAAACAGCAACAAAATTAGCTGGGTCTAAGAACAAGTTGCATGTGAACAAATTATCAGGAAAAACCAAAATGTTGATGCAAGAAAGAAGAGAGATGAGGACAACTAAAGAAGATGTGACTTCCAAAGTGGAATATATAGAGCTATGCAAGACAGTAAGAAAAAGTATCACTGAAGACGTAAGGAAATTCAACTGTGAACTAGTGAGGAAAGCAATTGAAAACAACCAAAGCCTAAAGATAGCAAAGGGACATCTCAGTAAGGGAAGAAAACAGATTATGGCACTGAGAAAAGAAGATGGTTCTGTAACAAGAAATAGAGGCGAAATTTTGACAAGAGTGAAAGATTTCTACTCCAAATTATATGAAAGGGATGATATATGCACTCCAGACATCATGAAAGATACCAGTACCAGAGTTCCTCCAGTCCTTCCAGCAGAAGTTGCACATGCAATCAAGAACATGAAGCGAGGAAAAGCTCCAGGAGAAGATGGAATTACTGTAGACATCATACAAGAAGCAAGTGGAGAAATCGAAACAGTACTCGCCCAAATTTTCACTCGATGCCTTAATGAAGGAAAGATTCCTGAGGATTGGAACACCGCTACAATGATCCTGCTACATAAGAAAGGTGACATTGAGGATCTCGGAAACTACAGACCTAACAGCTTCCTATCAGTAGTTTATAAAATCTTCACTAAAGTTCTTTCACACCGCTTGAAGGTAGCACTAGACATGGCTCAACCGAGAGAACAAGCTGGATTCAGGAGTGGCTACAGCACAATAGATCATATCCACGTGCTGAGAGAACTAATTGAAAGAGCGAGGGAATATGAACTTCCATTGTGCATGGCTTTTATCGATTATGAAAAAAGCCTTTGATTCGGTGAAACCATCAGCAGTTACAATGGCTCTGAAAACCTGCGGTATTGAAGATGCATACATTAATATTATTAATAACATCTATGAAAATGCAAGTGCAAAGATTAGGCTGTTTGAAAATACAACACACGTAAAAATTGGAAAGGGAGTGAGACAAGGTGACACCATATCTCCGAAGCTCTTTAATGCCACATTGGAGGGTGTTTTTCAGTCGCTGAGCTGGGAAAACAAGGGGATAAAGATTAATGGAGATTATCTAACCCACCTTCGTTTTGCTGATGACGTAGTCATTTTTGCAACTACCCCATCAGAGCTGCAGAGTATGATCCAGGAACTTGCTGACAAGAGTAAAGAAGTGGGATTAAAAATGAACTTTCAGAAGACAAAAGTGATGTTCAATGCTTTTACAAGAAATGAAGATTTATCGATTGATGGAGAAAAGCTGGAGATAACAGACACGTACGTTTATCTTGGACAGCAGATATCAAGTGAGGGTCACATTGATGAAGAAATTAATCGGCGTACAAAACTTGCCTGGAGAGCTTTTGGAAGAAACAGCATAATTTTCAAGGGCAATATGCCATTATGTCTTAAAAGAAAAGTGTTTGATCAATGCATCCTTCCAGTGCTTACGTATGGTGCAGAGACGTGGACCTTAACTAAAAGAGACATTCAAAGGCTGCAGACAACTCAAAGAAGCATGGGGAGGGTCATGCTTGGTGTAACCAGGAGAGGTAAGAAGAGGAACTCGTGGATCCGAAAAATGACAAGAGTGGAAGACATCAGGATCAGAGTTAAATCCCTGAAATGGCAATGGGCTGGACATACTGCCAGAAGGACAGATCATCGATGGACAGCCGAAATTTTAGATTGGATTCCAAGCGACAGGAAAAGACCCAGAAGAAGACCACATAGGAGATGGGTGGATGAAATTCGAAAGTATGCAGGGGTGACATGGAGGAGACTGGCACAAGACAGACCGTTGTGGAGGAAACTTGGGGAGACCTTCGTCCAGCAGTGGATTGATAATGGTTGACAATGATGATGATGATGATGAATTAAAATAATAATAAACTTTTACCAGATTTTCTGTTTTTCTTCTGGAAGAAGGCAGTTGTACTCCTTTGTTTGCGATTCTTGTTAGCTTTCGCAGTGTTTATGGAATGTCTGCGAAAGCTATGTGTCATTAAACTGGAACTCAGTATGTTGACACATATAGTCTAATAACTTATCCACACATTTCAGTGCCCCTATTGCTCACTCTTGTTGTTCTGCCATTGTCTTCTGTTTGTTTTTCCTACACTTCTACCAGTTACCCTTGAGTCACTGCATCCAGATTCTGTTCGTCCGGAAAAATTCAATAAAGTTCATCGCTCTTGTGTTTCTCCAGCCACCCTTCCGCGGTTTATTTCCTTATGTTTCGAATCCTTGAACACCAGAATTGATTTCAACAATGCCCGATGCCGTTACCTCTTTACGGGCAGAAATTTCTTCTTTTACATCAGGAATCGTGTTTTCCAGCCATGTATTGGTTTTAACTTTTTAACTTCATTCCGAGCGTAAGCAATGAGATTTTCTGCATCGAAATCGATGAGTTATTTTTCAAACACTCACTAATTTTACATCTTTTTCAAGAACCAGAATTTTTTTTCTCTAAATGCGTTTCATTGCTGATATGTTCCCTTCCTACATAGGATGGATCACTGACGTCAGATTAGAAGGAATTAATATTAACACAATGTTTCCATTACTAGAACAAAGATCAGTGGAATTGCATGGCGTATTGTCAAACCATCCTAAGTGTATGACTGGGAATCATGACGCGAACAAGAATTTTATTTTCAAAATTCTTTCCAAAAAATCTGGGATTTTTAGCGTTTTCGATGACAAGAGATTTCAATCTGAACGTTCCGCATGCTTTTGCACAGCACATCGCAGTCAATCCGTGTTTTGCTGGTTTAACACCTGTGTTATTATTAAAGTAACAATCCTTTTACTATTTAAAGTTCTGTTTAGCATCCTAATTAGGGGATTACAATTGATAGTTCAGAATTCCCTGTTCTTATAAATTTATATTATTCAATAAGCAATTGCTTACTATGCTTCCATTTGTTGATCATGGTTATTTTGTATTGTTCAGTGAAGCCATATTTGTTCATTTTACCTTTTGAAGCTCCCTACTGTCCTACACAAAATCCCGTAATATTCACCTATTGCTTCAGGGTTTCTAACCAATAAAATGTCAATTCAATGAACTACACAGATGAAAATGCGAATCGAAGAACCTTCCGTGACTTTCGAAGAAACCTAACTCCGAGACCAACCACGACGAATTACAACCATAAAAGTAATTTACAAAAAATTTAAAAGACTTAAGAAACAATGAGATTGAGCAAACAAAGGAACATATGTACTGTAAAAACTGAAACATGAAGATTTAAAACCAGAATGAAGATATCTCCAAGGTCATGCAGCATCGGAAGCTCGAAGTACCATCACCATTACAACCCTAACCTGTCACTCCGGACGCGTTTCGCACTTACAATTCCAGGCCGATTTCAACGGCAAGTGATTCTTTTTCTTGTTATTTACGAATTTCTAGTAAACTTCCACTAATACGACCGTAATATATGAACATAAATAATCGTGGATCAGAATGAAAGAATTTTATTTGATTTCGGCAGAATACAGGAATAATATACGTTATTTTATTTTTTATACAATTCGAATAGGCTTTCGTTTGGTCTATCGAAATCGTAGAAAGAATAATGCCTTTCACTAGGCTGAGATATGGAAAAGTTAAAGCTTAGGTTCCGCATAAAGTTTTAGTTTCAGCTAGCCTTGATGCAACTGAAAAAAAATTGTCCCTCTGGAAGCAAACGGGTATCCAGTACATAATTCTGTACCGGTTACTCGTGTTTTCTAACGTATAACCGGTACGCATTTCTTGTACAGAAAACATGTTGGCAAACAATGTGTGCGCCAAATGCAATCGAAATATTTTGAAATTGTGCTATTTATATCCTCATAGATCATACTTTCATGTAGAAAACTTTCATATAATTTTAAGTCGCATTAACAGAGATGTCCTAGATTTTCTTTTACGCACATTTTTAGAAAGCTTTCTTGAACGATCTTTCCCTTATGTCCCTTTAAACCGAGTCAGCACCTCCATGTTTTCCCTGTAACATTTAGTTTATAAATAAGTTGAAGCCAAATGTACCAAATTCTGAATAGCATGCCCTATTTATTTCATTCAATATACATTAAGACTCCTACTAATAATATATGCGCTCTTCTTTCGGTATTGAACCAAGAAATCTGACAGACATTGCCCCAACAATTTCATATTTTTAGAAATGATTTACTCAACACGTGTGAAAAACCTAATAAGAGAAGATAACTTAACACTTCATTTTAATGCTGTACTGTTACCAAAAAGTGTAATTTCCATATGATTGGATTCTGTCTTATTTCTCGCATAAACAATTTAGCTAAATCGGTTTTCTATTCTGTATTAGTACAAGTGAATTTCAAAGCAGATATATTTGAACAGAAAGTTTTTAATTGCATGTTGCAGGAAATTTGGAGGATTGGATATCAAGCTCGTAATTAGCCATGCTGTGGTTTTATACTGTATGACATCACGTAACAACTCACGCAAACACTCTGTATAAGAGAGCTGTGAGGAACATAATTTGCAGGGAAAATTGGAACTCTTCTGGTAGAAAAGTGTAGAAGGCTTTATAGAGAAAAATAAATCAAGATAAAATTAGAAATTTAAGGATCAAAGTAATACTTAAATCTAAAAGGAATGAAATAGAACGTCACTTTCCACTAAAGTTACATACCCATCACGAGAATAACAGAGACTCTAACGTGTATATTCCGATACAATCAGAAAAATGTCTTTGTTGATATGCATAGTGTAAATAGAAACAACGTAGTGGAGACCAAATTCACAGTGCATTATTTTGTGATACAGTATGTATCGGGAAAGGGATTCGTTGGGGAACAGAAGTAACTTAGCATCTATAAAATATGTAATCAACATGCGGGATACAGGTCATCTAACTTCCCTGAAGTTCTGAACTACTGTATGAGTAATCGATAAAAATGTCACGCTTACAACAAAAGGCCTACTCTGGTCATTAAATTTGGAGTAGTTCTTTAGGAACCTTCTGATTCATTCCATTACTTTGCCTGTTTCGGAATTAACAGGTAAGAAAGTGACGATGCCTCATAATATTAGTTTGTTTTCCTCTGAGAAACGAAAACTCTTTGCCAAAAAATTGTTCACTTCATTTACAACATCATTTTCAATCGATTCGTTAGGTCCCCAAATACTTACTGCCCTATAGAATACCGATTCTCAGTCAAATGAAAAAAAACACGTTCGATATTATGAAATTAGCAACTGGTCTGAGGAGGTAGACTTTAACTGAAACGTAAATACACAACAAGCCATTAATTTCATTCAAAATATATTTATTGATTTTTATCAACAGCTGTGATAAAAATTGCGGGGAAGAAATGACACAGTCTGTTTATTTGAAACGGTTGATTTGTTCCAATTTTTTAATATCATATATTGCATGAAATCAAAACAATTTCATATCCTTTAATTTTTAGAATTGAAATGGAAATCCGTTGCTTAAAGGAATGCTGTTTTGGTATAAAGGTGTAATGTTTATTGTACTTAAACAAAGATTCCACATAATTACAATGAAATGCACCTGTGTCAGGTTCATCACCGCATAATAATTGTCATTCCTAAGGCTCATCCATTTAAGATAATTCACAGAGGAGAAGATACGAAGGTTCAACTCTCGCTTTTTGAACAGCGCCCCAGTGGTGGGACATGAAACTATGATAGCGACTGGCACGTGATACGATACCAGTGGTTATATAAATTGCACCGCGGAGAGAGTTGTAAATTATCGGGCTGCGGATGGCTTAGCGGTCACCGTTCATGACTGCTACGGAGAGGTCTCAGATTCGATCTCAGCAGGTACCAACGTTCGAACCCTTAAATATCCGCTGTGCGTCGGATGGGCACGTTAAGCCGTCGGACTCTGGGTACTGGAAACCCAGGCTATAAATAAGAGCGTCTTCCTATCCTTTTCTACCTCCCTTCCGCGTGACTTTCCTGTAGCCCATTCCAGCCCAAATCTACTAGCTTCCTATGTCTAAGTGTTTGTTAAGACCTGGGGTCAGACACTCCTTTCTTACAATTCTCTACATATGATCTTTGTTGTAAACTCTCGAGAAAACAAAGATGAAAAAGGTAGACTTCCACGGTTACGGTTTCGACTCACTAGTTCTATGCCCTCGCACTACGTGCGGTTCTCCTGAGATCTTCGAGGTCAAATGGTTTAAAAGAACCTCTATGAAGGAAATTTCTAGGTCTTCTACACTGTGAAGCTAATTATTCTACCTTTAACACTTTCTTGGAATTGAAGGTTAAACCAAACTTTCAATATTAGGTATGCAAGATAACAGATAGATTCAAACTTCAATTTTTTTAAGTTTCCGTTTCCAACAGTTGACTGAAAGCTAAGGGTAATACCCACAGCAATACGTTGAAAAGTATTCATAGAAATTGAAGAAGCACATAAAATACATACAGACAGACCTGTGAACTTTATGTATCCTTCATTAAGTAATATTTCATAGAGTGTGTTTAAAAGAATTATTATTTGATATCCCAAACATGTACCGTATGTAGCCTTTTCCACCGGCATTATAATGTCTGCGAAATCGGCAAATCACTTTCCTCAACCATGACTCTACACTGATATCCTGAACATTCTGGTACACGGAACTAAGATAAATTTTGGATTGGAATTTGGTTTCGTTCTTTACGTTGAACGAGTTACAGATATAATTTGACATAAATGTGGAGTTCACTTTGGGGAAAGTCCCAATACAAACGACTTTCAAATCTACTTGGAGATGTAGCAAGGTTTTCTTTAACTGGAATATGGTTTCACTCTCCACGTTTAATGAGTTTTAGATATAATTTGACTCCAGTTTGTACTTCATTTTTATGTAATGTCCTAATAAAAAGAACTTTGAAATCCACCAAGGCCGCCCCGGTGGCGCAGTGGTCTAAGGCGCTGGCCACTGACCATTCGTCCGTAAGGGGTCTGGGTTCGAATCCCGTTCTGGCATGGATGTTGTGTTTATCTTACGGCACTGGTTCTGTCCCTTCCCTGGAACCAGTGACCATAAATTAGGGATGGGCGACTGCTTATAGCCCATTCAGTTGCTCACGGTGGTCGTTAAACCTCCAATCATAAAAAAAAAAAAAAAAGAAAAAAGAAAGAAATCCACCAAGAGATGTAGCGAGGTCTTCTGGAATTGGAATTTGGTTACAGTCCCCACGATGAACTAGTTACGAAGATAACTTATCTTAAGCTTGTAGTTCATTTTTCGGTAATGTCCAATTACATACAAATTTGAAATCCACCAAAAGATTTAGCGAAGCCTCTGGGCGAGCAACACAGTTCATAACGTCACACTATCACGCTGTCGTCCGTCTAATCTTGGAGCCATTTTTTTTTTGATTGGAGGTTTAACGACCACTGTGAGCAACTCAATGGGCTATAAGCAGTCGCCCGTCCCTAATTTAGAGTCACTGGTTCCAGGGAAGGGAGAGAGCCAGTGCCGTAAGACAAGCACAACATCCATGCCTCGCCGGGATTCGAACCCGGACCCCTTCGGACGAATGATCAGAAGCCAACGCCTTAGACCACGGCGCCACCAGGGCGGTAATCTTGGAGCCTTAAGGGGCCCGTCTGCAAACTACATTTGTAATAGTAACCTAGAGAACACAGATCGAATTGGCAAAGGGCGGTGTTTAAATTAAAATATAGGAGCAGTTATAAAATAACGGATGCTTTTAATATGCATGTGATGACTGATTTGTTTTTTATGTTATAAAAACAATAGTTATTGATTCAGCTCTGCTAAATTTAATGTAACTGACATTATATTGATTGTTTGTACTTCTTTTCGCTTAATATCTGGGTAAAACAAAATCAACTGTTATATGATTGCTCTGATTAAACAAACTGGATGAACTTTTGCGATAAACTGAGGACAGCACGGTTTGACTCTCCTCAGGGATTCATGCAAAGTCTCTTACAGTTTTTCAATTGAGCTTGTATAGAAATATGTCGCTCAACGCCTTGTCCATCAGGTTCTGCGGCTAGTTACACTAGATGAACTTTTGGAATAAACTGAGGACAGCACGGTTTGGCTCTCCTCAGGGATTCATGCAGAATCTCTTGCAGTTTTTCAATTGAGCATGTATAGAATTATGTCGCTCAACGCATTGTCCATCAGGTTCTGCGGCTAGTTACACAAAGATGAACTTTTTGAATAAACTGAGGACAGCACAGTTTGACTCTCCTCAGGGATTCATGCAAAATCTCTTGCAGTTTTTCAATTGAGCATGTATAGAAATATGTCGCTCAACCCCTTGTCCATCAGGTTCTGCGGCTAGTTACACAAGGACAGCACAGTTTAACTCTCCTCAGGAATTTATGCGAAATCGCTTGCTGTCATGACATGACGGTTGCGAACAGTTTTCGCCACTTATAATGGCTGAAAATGAATTGCGTGGTGTGCTTCCCACAGCACATCCAGAGTTTTTCTTCAAATCACTTCCCTTCTCTTGTGTCATAAGTAATGTGCACTATACATCTCAGTTCCATTTCTCAGGTCTTTATTCCTGAGGCATTTTTAAAAAAAAAGTGGAAGTGTACAACATATTTACAAAGCATATACTTAACACTATGTCTAAAAAATGAAATTTAAAGTTTAAAAAGTGTACACTAAAATAGCTTGCAATTCTGTTCAATGATTTATATGTTCTGACGATAAATAATAAAGCTAGAGAAATTTTAGAATATTGTTTTAGTATTTTTTGAGAAAAAAGTTGTTATATTAAATCACATCAAAATAATTTTATAATTTTCTTAAACCTCTAAAATCCGAATTTTTGCCTTTAACTAGACATTCTTGGGTTTTCACTCTTTCTCAATCAGACTGAAAACTCCTTTTGCAGTGCAGCGTGTTTATTCTGTTATAAAAATTTCACCTTTCAAGAAACTCAGTTTCTAAAAATAGTCGACTGCTAGAGTTTTTTCAGTGTGACGTACAACGTTCGCATGTGAGGAAGTGCTTGGAAGAGTGATTATCAGTAGATACTCGATATATCACTACGGTGATTGAGCTCATCTCCTGTCACCGGTTGTCTGCCTGTATCCGTCACGGACTTTTTTGTAAGAGACGGAAATCTTCGTTTTTTCGCAGGAAGTGCCGTCTTTTTGTGTTTGCTCAAAAGATACAGACTGTGATAAAAAGTATCAAAAAACATTTTTTTTTTGCTTTCCAATGAAAATAGTGACCTCTGGCAACATTTTCTGGTGATTTGTGTGTGCATTGTGTCGTGTCGCGAGGAAAAATTACTATGGCGTCATTGAAGTGCTTCGGAACTTTGAAGTCGAAGTATATTTTGTGAAGTTGTAGGTGTGCGTGATTACACTAATTGTTAAATTCGGCCACAATGTTTAAGGATTATTTAAAAAATAAAACAAAAATCAAAAGAAAGCATAACACAAACTTATAAGAACAACATGATAAACAGCATGGACAAAATACACCCATGGACAAGGTGTAAGCATAGGCTGTTTCAGCACGATAACAAATGGTGATTCAGCCTCATTGAAAAACTGTCCTTAAAATATATTAAAAACTATTTAAAATAAAACTTTTAAAAACACATGCGCGAGATCTTTTGCGGTCACTATGACCCTATCATCACACGTGTGTAAGTGTCGAGCAGGTGTTACAATTTTTATAAAACATGTACTCACAAATATTTATGCAAACAAGTTACTGGTTGTTGCCAGTTTCGATAATGTTATCATTATCTAAAGAGACTTACATAGGCTCGAGCTTGATGTAAAGTTAAATTTCGCCAGGGTGAGAGGATAATTCATCATTAAATAAGGGGTGAACTGTTGGAATGAAGACTACCCATCAATTATCCCTTCAGCCTGGAGAACTTTAATGGTACATCAAGCTCGAGCCGATACCAGAGCCTCTTTAGATAATTATAACATTATTGGAACTGGCAACAATCAGTATTTTGTTTGCATAAATATTTTTGAGTGTATGTTATATAAAAATTGCAGCACCTGCTCCATACTTGCCCACGGCTGATGATGTGGGCAGAATCACCGCGAAAGATCTCGCGCATGTGTTTCTCACCTTTTTATTGTAAAGCTTTTAATGTATTTTAAGGAGAGTTTTTCAATGAGGATGAAAGACAATTTGTTATCGTGCTGAAACAGTCTATGCTCGCATATTTAGGGTGTACTTTGCAACAGTGTGCACGACAGATATATTTAATAGCATAGACAAAATTAAAATTTACTCAGCGCAAATATAATTTTTCATACGGGAATTTAACTTTTAAGAACAATGTATGTGAAATAAAAATCTTAATCCTATTCTTCACTGTTCTTAAAAAATAACGTTAAAATTTTAAATTTGCAACATATACATTTTTGTTTGGCAAAAATCTTTGAAAAAAGAATTTGCGTGATTTTCATGTTAAGAAGTCATTTTGAAGTTTAAAAAGATCTTCCGGTTTGTACCATTTCAAAATAATGTGATTAGGCTTTTGTTAAAGCAACATATTCCTTATTCAACTATGACTGTAATGTTATTTTTCCGTGAAAGTCTGCTTATTTGACAGTGAGGATATAGAACACTTTCATCACTGTCTCAATATTTCAAGTAATTAATCTCTCAAATATTAAACTGCACAAAGTTACTTGAAGTTGAATTTGCTCTTCTTATTCAAATAAATGCTAGCTCCAGAACATATTGCTTAAAAAGTCGATTTTATACTTCATTGTCTAGTGTGTTTGCAACTTCAGTTTACTTTAATATTAATAAGCGTTTTCTACGTTTTAGGAAGCACACTAATACTATAGAAAATGTACGTGTCGTTTTGCGAGAAACAGAGAACTGGCGTTGCTTTTTATAAAGTTACAAAATAGTTAATTATTCCTAACTACATTTACGTGGGAACGCGAATTTCATTTGTGAATAAAATAAAATCTCATGAGCGCCCCAGTGGTTCAGCGTTCTTCTTGCTCTTTTATTCGTGCTTGGCAGTTCGTACTCTAGTGTGGTATCAGTGATACGTTTCCCCAAAGGTTCTACTTCCTCTTTGGAAGTAGTAACAACAAACTTGGGACATAACAATAAAAATAGCAGACTCAAATTGTCATGTTTGTTGTAACACCTCAACAAACAAAGGCAATTATTTAAATATGTAAAACAGTAGCTGGTTCCTGTATGCTAAGGTGAATGTAATTGAAATTATAGAATTGTTAAATATATCGTATTTGAACACATTTATCCTTGCTTTATTTACAGAGAGATATTTCTTAATTTTGCGAAATAGTGTAAACATTTTGTTATTCTTTGCTATATAACGCATATGAAGCGAATGGCAAAAAATTCAAAGCTTGCATTTTCATATTCTGAGAACAAAAATATTTATTAAAAGAAATAACATTTTCACTGTACTACACATTTACTGAAAGGTGAAATGTTTTCCATCTAGTTAATCAGCCTAGTAAAAGACATAATTTTGGGTATTCAGTTCAGCTGATTGTTAGAACATTCTACAGGGAATAAGTATAATGCTATTTTGAGATAAAATACTGACAAAAATGCCGTCTAGTGGCGCAATGGTCTGCGAATTGATATCTGATTATTCGTTCGAGATGGGTCAGGGTTTGTATCCCAGTTATGCATTATTGTTGTGTTTATCTTACGGCGCTGCCTCTCTCCCTTTCTTAGGGGCCGCTGTTTCTAAGCCATTATCCCATTTAGTTGTTCACGTTGGTGCTTAATCCTCCAAACAAAAAACAATTTGAAGTATCTCTGGGATATTTGAAGTTGTGATTCCCTCTATTGGTGTAAATTATGACAAGAGTGGTAGGTCATATAATAATCTGGTTTAATCCCCTCTTCATGGTATTCCAAACATTATTATTTATCTTGAGAACGCATATAGCATTACACATACCTTGAAGTCAATTCAATGTAAAAAGTCTTTAGTCCAGAATATATGCCTTCAAACCACAGTGATACAGAAAATATAATCAATATGAAATTATATTCTTATATAGTTTGCTATGATAATTGAAATATCTTCTGAAACGTCTTATGTTAAATGAAGTAGGGTAAAATGTTTAGTTTAAAAATACTATACATTGCAGCTATAATATTGACTAGTAACATAGCTGAATTATTGCCGATCAGTCTTGGAACAATATTTAAACCATATTGCAGCGTGTCGTATTTTTTAATAGGAACGTAATGGGTAGTTGAATACAAGGGATGACAAGCATTCTTTGAGTTTCGTTTTTAAATTTTTATGTTTAGTTTTTTAAAAATAATGTTAAGTATAGTATGCTTTGTTAATATGTAGTACTCTTTTTTCTTCAAAATGCTTGAGGAAGTAAGTCCTGAGATATGGTGTTGTGCATTACTTATGTCACAACACACGAGTGATTTGATGAGACAATCAATACTCCGTTCGTTCCGCAAACGTTATGAGAGTCGAAAACAACTCCTACATGGCATGCCATGACTGCAAGAGATTTAGTATTAATCCCTGAATAAAGGTCATGTAATACTGTCTCAAAAGTTCATCTGGGATAACTCGCGGGAAAACCTGATGGGCCAGGCGTTGAGCGATAATATTCAACAGTTGCTCAATTGGAAAATTTAATCAAGTGGTCAATGAAAATTTGGAAAATGTCTGATATCCAGAAAACGTACATATTGCGCGCAACATGTGGACAGGCATTGTCTTGTTGAATGATGGAGTAGAGAGTCGTCTGCCTTATGGAAGCATACCAACCTGTACAATTCCAGTGATGTATGTAACGTTGAAAATGCTTTTTGCAATGTCGAGAATGCAGGGACGCTAATGGAACAAAAGTGCGCCTCACACCAGAACTCCCGTTGTCGAGCCGTTATGTCGCTGCATCGTGCATGCCTCCACAAGTCGTTTGCAATGGTGTCATCGTAAAAACATACTTTCATCATGGATCATTATCTTGAACAGCGACTCAACTAAAATCAAGGCATTCTGGTTTCCGTCGGCCAGGTTTCCTTGATTACGCAGCCATTGGATTTTTCTGAAGAGGCGTGGTTTTTTTTATTCAAAATAACATTATACGTTTTACTTTACAGATAAACGTTGCACTTCCTACAACAAAAAGAGCTTTAGGCTAATTAACTCTAACCCGAAACCAAACTGCTCAAAGCGATGTTCATTATTGACTTAACCGAAGTCGCTATTCAAGCGTTTTTGAACAGTTTTAATTAGATACATAGAACCTTAAATGTAGTGTATGCTATATTACATTCAGTTTCTGAAAGAAATACTGCAAACAATTCAGTAAACAAACTGGTTTTCAAATCAGAACCTATAAACGGAACACAATGTAAATTAGCATAGTTGGTAAAACATACAAAGTAAAGGGTTAAAACCGATGGAACAGCTGACATTGGTATGTAGATTAGTCACAAACCTAAACCAATCGCAGTGCACGGTCAAACAACGGCCGCCGATGTTCGATATGCAGATATGTCACAATTCCAGAGAAACAGCTAACCGCACCTATAGTGTCTTATTCCAGTTGTTGCCCTTAGTGCTCTGGAACGTAATATGGAACAAAGAGGCCAGGTTAACCATTTTCTGCAGGTTAGAATAATTGGAAGGATCGAATCCGAAGAGTCACACACTGTAGTCTCTACAGCACTAAATGTGCTGCAAAGTTTTATCTCAAAATTATGGAAAAGCTACCAAGACACAGGAGATGATAGACGTCAACTAGTGTAAGGTCGTCCAAGAGTCACAACCCCTCAATTGCACGACGCCGTAGCACGCGGTCTGACAGGCAACTCTCTCCAGAGCTTGCGGCAGCCTCAGGAACAAGAGTTATAAAACAAATTGTTCACAGGAGACTTAGGCCGACTGACACCAGTGGCAGAGTCCAGTAATTTGTGTACCGAAGGTTTGCATGTGTAATTGCTAGTGGAATGTTTCGTGTTTTCTTATCTGAAAAGCTTTTGACATTTCATATATCAACTACCTTTTTATATTTAAAAATGGGTTCCCTTCATTGAAGTCCTCAATGAGATTACCTTAAATGCAGAATCGCAAATTGTTTCTCTTTTTTTTTTCAAGGGGTAGTCCACAACATATATTTTTTTTGAGCTGTCTACATACCGAATGGTTTATAAAATGTCTTTCTAGAATAAAGAGGAATGGAAATATCGCGACGAAATCTAGTAGGAAGCTTAGGTAGTTATTGGAAAAAACATTTTGTGAAAAAACAACATTAGTTCCCTACCTAAGCTCTAAGGAAGAGATGGCGCCGTTTACGCAACGAAAGAAACAGCACGTGAGCATAGGTTTTGGGAAAGAACATGCTCAATATTCTCGCGATCACGAAAGAAAGCATGCTATACAAAAATGACGAGATGTCGCTTTAACGACTGAAAGTAAGTCACGGTCAATGTTGGCCACTTAACATCTATTACTCATTTCAAATTTTCAGTGAGAGCGAAAGACGTCCAGGTAAACTCTGCTTTTCAGGTATCATCAAAGAAAGGAATCATAAGTAATAAGTTCCGATGAGAACGATGGGTAGGGCAGCGAAACAACTAATAAGTTATGATTTTATTGCCAAATGTTAAATTAGCAATTCCTTTACCTAGCGACATACATGTGGAAGTAAACCGTCCTGCATGAACAATGTAGTGTCCAAACACTATCATTTCTGCAACGCGGATACGAAATGTTACCACAGTAAACCGCAGTATAGTGGTTATTTTCCAATGTCCTGAGCCCATTGTTTTGATGTTCTCGTGTAAATGTGGTCCAATGATGAAATCAGCTGCTCAGCCACACCGTGCTGTCACGTATGGTATCTATAGTGGGTTTTCCTGACAATCAAATAGTTATGGAATTCCTCATATTACCCAGTTCTGCGAGTGCCAGTTTACTAATAATGAAATGTGTCTCGTCTGACCACATAAACAAGCTATCAATACCCATTCGTGCCAGGAGTTCGGGTGTGTTTTATAAACATTGTTTCTTGTCATTCGGAATCACTTTTTGCTTACACGTGAATTGCAGGGATGCCATCCCACTAGAGATAGCAGTGTTTGGCGGACGTTTGAACACGCAAGGTGCAACTTTACGGAAATTTCTCGGCAGTGTTGTGTGCATGTGCGCTTTGGGTTGACCTGTAGATACCAGCATCCAAGACTTTATTCACGGCCCTTTTGGAAATTCGAGGATTTCTTGCCGGCGATATACCCAATTTTCTCACAACGTACTTTTGCATATTTCGCCTGTTCATAATACTTTGATTCGTCGATACTTCAGTGCTGGCTTAACGGTTTCACTTCGCAATAGCCATAATGAATACCGGTAGACTGATCATTGCTGATTTTACCCTGACAGACCGAGTATGCCAAATTTACACGCAAGCACTTGCATAGGAAACTGTCCATTTGAACGACCGCAATTTCTTGGAATATAGAAGTGAAGCTTTACCTGTGCATGAAAGATAATCTCTTTTGGTGGACACCATGTTGAGTAGATTTTGTCCAGAAACGCTATGCTGCCTAAGTTGACGCTCGTGTCAGATATTTTTTCTGCGTCTGCAGAGAATTATTCCATAAGCGGCGATATTGCGAACCATTGTTTTCGATTAAATTGTTTTTCCTATGCCCTCAATGCTACTTACCTACCGCGTTCCTTCTCTGATATCTTCATATCTCGGTTTTACACTCATATGAAAAGGAATACTTATTTTATACCCATCCGGTGTGTTACATGTTTAAACTAACCATTCATTTAAATTTCACGATATCTAGTAAATATTTGCTTGGCAGTCTTCTTAATTGCACTCTGACCCAGAGCACATACGCAAATTTTGATGTCTTATCACGCGAGTGCTTCCTGAAGATTTTAAGTTAGGAAAGAGTACAACGATCTCTGAAACATTGCTTTTTATATTGTAAAGCACATACAATCTTATCTTCCCTCTTACAGGCGGAAGAATGGATGCATACTATAACGTAATACTTTTTCGGGTGTAAGGTTGGTGTTACGCTATGTAAAACCATGACTAAGGGATTATTTAACTAAATCAGAATTCGATGCAATAGTTGCACGGGATAGCTCAATTTAAGGTTTTTTTGGCTAAATGAAACATTTACAGGAGCCAAACTTCCGATAACATTTTATTGGTCCAGAAAAGATTGATGAAAACCACAATATAAGCACTGCGAGTTTTTTCGCTTCACATACATAATATCTTAATTACTTATTGTATATTCTAGTTTAACAACTATCGAACATGTCCACACACGCTAAAAAAACTGCTGTATCATTCTTTTTATCTAACGTTCTTATCACATTCACACGTCAATCTCTTTGACCTTAAAAGTGTTGCCAACCTCATTCATGTGAGAGCGAAGATATCATGTTAAATTTGGAAAGTGGAAAAAAGAACAGACTGAAATTTACATAGGAAAAGAAATTAAAATTAAAGTTAAATTAGAATATACGTCACACTTCCTACTGTGTATATTGAGCGACAGCTCATTTTAGTTCATGCAAGCGTAATATGTATTCTCCACTTCGCGTTATTTAGAGAATTTTAAATTTCCGTAAGGTGCGTTTTGAACGTTACGCTTTTTGAATTATACTTTAGAACATATATTATTCAATACATTTTTAAGTGGTATGTTGTCCAGGTGCAAGTAATGTGGCCATGCAATGAAAATTCTATGAGTTTATTACTTGAAAAATTATATAAATGTTATAAAACATGGATTTTCAAAATCATATTCTAAAATTTCCCTCTCCGAAGAAAAAAAAAATGCCTCTCGCTAGGCTTTAATAATTATTCCTCCTGAAAAAATCTTGTGGATATTGAGCAGGTATTTAAACATTCCTAAGAAAACATACAGAATTGGTAAACCATGCCTGAATTGGATTTATAACATCCGTTCCGAAGGTACACAGGAAACTTTGGAGCTTGTACTTTAGTTTCAGGCAAAGTTGGAGTGTTTTTATATTAAGATTTGAGGAAATCGTTATACAGGCTGACTGAAAAGATTGCTGCAAAACTGAAAGGTGATTTAAAAGATCTATGAATCGGTGAGACATGCGGTTTGCAGATAAAAATTATCCGAGGTACGGAATTTTGTGAAGCATAAAATTATAGTTCAAAATTTCTCCAATAGAGGGCGCTGTGGCAGAGAAAACAACGAGAGGTTATAATTGTGAAATGTGATGTGCGTTAAATTATTAAAACGTACTTGATTTTAGCATAATATACAGATGCAAGTGGTCCATGGGTCCACCACCACATTTCAGTAGTGTGTGCAGTCGTGGTATTATGCCTGATACAGCATTGAACAACATGTCAACGGGAATAGCTGATACCTTCTGCCATATAACGTTTTTCAACGAGGTAAGATCTGGGGATTACCTCTATAGAAATGGGATTTCAAATAACCCCACAACCAGAAATCAGCGGGTGTGAGCTCAGGGGATTTAGGAGGCCATTCCTGTACAGTATACATGATCGACAGATCATGGGCTCTAAACGTGCAGGCCGGATTCCATGCACGACTGATTTCCCGTCATATGCAAATCATTAGCTCAATAAAACCGCGTGGTTTTGCAATCAGAACGAAAGCACGAACCTTTATTATTTTCGCACATTGAAAATATGACGGTATTTCTTCGTAATGGTTTTTATGTCTCACCCTAACGTTGCGTTGTGCAAGTAGTGTTCAAACTTAACTTCTGAGGCATTCTCTGCGGCACCACCATCTATTGTCGTGATTTTAAACAATATTTCTTGCCCATCTATTGTCCTGATTTTTAAATATTGTTCAAAATCAAGAAAATATATGGCGCTGTCGCAGGGAATGCCACAAAAGTAACGTAACATTTTAAATATTTTTTTTATCGCATTTTACTTTTGCACCGAACTTTTGAATCACCCTGTATATCCCTTGCTGCACTTTTTTCTCAGTACGTTATGGGACTAAAAGATTATTTCGTTTCCAGAATCCTCTGTTATTGTTACACACTGAAATGTTTCGTTAAAATATGGAGCAGTATATTTCAATTGAAAAATACGAAAACGTTCCAAATTCGAAAAAAATAAGCATCCGTACGAGAACATTGAATAAAAAATATATACATAATTTATGTCGAAACATATAAATTAAAAAACTTTACCTGAAATCGTGCTGAATGAAAACGGTACGGCTAAAACTTAAGGCAGACTGTTCACTGTTATTTGTACATACAAAATTATGTAATTTTCTATAACGATTTTGATGAATTCCAGTAAGTGTCATAAATGTCAGACAGACCCACACCATAGGTTTTCCAAACAAATTCAAATATCCTTCACCAGGAATGCATATTCGTACCAGTGTTGTAGCATGAACTCCTTATTTAGCTAACGTATAACAATTGATAAACACAATTGACGTGGATTAGGAACATCAAACAGAAGTCATTGCTCTTTGCACGTTTATAAGTGACTCACGGAAAAACTCTCACTGGCCGCTACCGGGTATTGAACCCAGGGTCATCCATTTACGCGCCGGACATGCTAGTATTTCCGGCGTGTAACTGGACGACTCTGGGTTCGATTCCCGGTGACGGCCAATGAGAAGTTTTCCGTGACTTACTTATAAACGTGGAAATAACGATGACTTTCGTTTGATATAACATTTGTTCTGTAGAAATTACAGGACGCTACTTTTAATAGAGGAAAAGTATGTTTCGGTTTGTAGAGGTTACATTTCGCAAGGGTTTCTGTCGCGTTCTTCAGTTTTCGGTGGACACATTACCGCAGTATGAAAGCAAATTACATTTTCAAGGAAAGAATTGGGTTATACGTGAATTCCCTAGATTTTGAAATACTTTTATTAATTAACTAAAATTATCGCATTTAATGCTGGCGCTTGAACAAACATTTTCAGATTCTTTAAGTGAATTCAAGTGTCTTAAACCAGCATGTAAAATGAGCAGAACAGGAATGCAAAGCTCCTGTTTATATCACAAACTAACACTTTTCCTGTGAGGAGCAACAGAATAGTTTACTGCGTGTGCGTTTCTTAACGCTCTGGGGAAGTGCAATGTGAAAATCATGGTGCAATACGGATTATTGAAATAAATCCTAAACGTAGGTCGAGGTTTGTGAACTGAAAACTGTCCCTTCGTTACCGATACCTATACCTACTCAAAGGTAAATTATATAAATTATACGTGGTTGGTTCTATAGAGGAAACATATCCTACACGGAAAAATTTATATTTACACAACTTTTAAGATATAAAAGTGCAAGCTTTTTCGAAACATCATCTTTTGTTTTGCAACTAGATATTGCTTAAAGTTTTAAACATTCACGAATATATATTTAAATTTTTTTGAACAAAAAAAAACAAACAAAGCATACCAGAGAGACATGAAAAAGCAAATATTAAATCAGACATGTAAAAGCAAGAATTACATAAAACATATAAAAAAGACAATTTGCTTTTTCAAAGCAGATTGATTTATGTCACAGCACTTTTACGCAGTGAAATGTTTTACCTATGCTCTTCTCATTATCTTGTTCACCAATATGACTATCTGCATTTTTTCTAGAAGTCATATAATGATTGTTAGAGACTATGATGAGGTTTAATTGGATATATTAAAAAAAACATCTTAATATAACATCATTTGTTGGTAGTTGTTCATGTGTAATTTATGTAAAACACCTCCTACCTTTAAGACAAATTTCCATGTACTTCACAATACATTAAAATAGGAAGACGAGAGAAGGATTTCAAACAGGGAAAATAGCATGCAAATTTGATCTTAATTAAAAAGTTTCCATTAGGTATGTAATCTTTTGTGAAGCAACGTAAATGTAAGAGATCATAACACAGTGGTATTCTACTTCTTCCTAACCTTGATTCATGAAACTTAGAAATGAGATACTGTTAGCCTGAAGCCATTACTTTTGCTGTTCCAGTTGTTAATAGTTTTGCTGTTCACATGGATACTGGCATCTGTTGCATTAAGTGAGGAGTTATACCAGTGACGTGATGTACTCTTACGCTGTCTCCAAAATGCATTTGGAAATTTCTCTTAAATAATTTTATCCGACATATTGTAAATAACGACTTGGGTATGTTTCTTTATTTTTTTTTATAGCTGTGTGAGGCATCATTTGCAACGCTTGAAACTGTTTACTGACACAATCATTCCGAAATTTGTAATATTACCAGGAAAATGCGCGCTAACTTTGCCACCATGTTCCAAAACGGTCTGGTTTAAAACAACACTGTGCCCTTACGATCAAGTATGTTTTAAATCTGCTTAACTGATATTAATCATAATTCAGATACCAACTATATTTACAGCACTTTTAGGTAGTAAATTATGGCTATTTTTCACTCTTTCAGTTTTGTTTCAAGGAAAGGTTTGCACCCGAATGTAGCAGTGTCGCGATGGTGACGTCGCTTTTTAAGTGCCTTTGCAAAAAAAATGATTGAAAAGAGCTGATAAGAAATATGTGAATTTGAAGCTTTGAAAAATTAAAACTATTTACTGGCAAATTAACGGTGTATTTATGACTATAATAGTACCAAATATTTCTTTAGCTCACTGTATTTTTCAAAACATGTTTATCTCCTATATTTTGTATACATCGTTCTGTTTAAGCAGCCTGTCGTATTTGGCGAATTTGTTTAAGATTTCCTAGTCCAAGTTTCGGGCTCATAACTTAATACTTTTCTTTCTATCCAATGACATCTATATCAAACGCGATTATCGACATCGGAACGTGTGAAATCTTTATAATCTCAGGAGCAACATTATTTAAAACATTTAGTAGAGCCAAGGATAGCTTTTTCAAATATTTTTCTGAGACTATATAAGAAAACAACCCAAAGATCCACCTCAAACACTTCTTTGAATTTGAACCTATCAAAAGGCGTTTAAGCAGATTAATGCCATGAAAGTAAAGGGCAACAAGCGAAACATGGAAAGCGATTTAAATGTACATTATTTTATAAAAAGTAAACTGAAAGCCATGTAGCTATGGAAAGTAAAACTTCGATATTTATTTTTAACATTCAACTTATGTAATCTTTTCAGATAAGAAAAATTGAATTTAAAATTAAGAATACACTACGTTGACTTCATAGTGATCCATCCTTTCAAAGTAAAAGTATAAAGAAAGTAGTTCGATTCGGAATATATTGCAGGGATAAAATGTGTATTTTTCTAAGGATTTCCGATCCGTTGTGGAATTACGTGAAAATACTTTTCGTTAAAAAAACAGTTTAGAATAATATCTTTTCTACTTAGTTTATCAGAAACGTTACTACATAAGAGAAAAGTTAAGTGCACAAAATTATATTACTTATTTTTTTTACGTGTAACGAAAATCAGATTAATAACACACGTACGGAAATAAAAGATAATTTTTTCAAGCATATCGATTATTTTTTTTAAACGCAATGCGGAATATTATTTTTTTCTGTAATATGTAATAAGATGAATAGATTTTAATGATAATATCGTTATTTCAATTTTCTGAGCGATATTTTTGGAAAAATGTATCTCAATAAAAGGTCCAATAGGACCTTTCTGATTGCATTAAAATGAGGAACACTACTTTGGAATGAAATAAAGTCGAAAGTTCAATATCATGTTTTGGCAGTTCAAGATATCCTTTTGAATATATCCATCGTGATCATACTTTAGCTTTGGAATGCAGGGTCAGCTGCACCACAGGGGCAACCGGTGCAGACGCCCCAGGCCCCGCGTTTTAATGGGGCCCCGCAGTTTAGGAAATAAAAACAAGAGAACATTTTCTAGAATTCTGAAGATATATAATATTTTCTAGAACTGAAGAGATATGTTTTTCTTAATTTACCATCTCCTTCCCACTTCTAAATAAGTTACCATGCTTCGTCGTAAAGATACTGAGATTTCCTGATTTCAAATTATTATTATTATAACCACCTTAAGCTGTTCCACATTCCTAAAATAGCAAATCAAATTTCATCATTTAGGGACTCCCTACTACATGTTCAACAATTTGTTTGTAAACCTGATACTTAAATTTTAATAAATAGAAATAACAAGAATAAAGTTGTTGTGGGGCACGTAGTCCAATTGTTCAGTGACCTTAATATTAGTGCTGGAAATCTAAAAAAAAAGCAATTTTCATACATGAGCGTGTATAAAAGTTTAAAAAAGTAACTAATTTGTCAGTTATTCCACTTTGCATCAAAACCCAATCACTAAAACATGTACTAGGAAAAAACTACGTATAAACGAATTTATTTAAGAAATATCCTTATTATTCACTACTCAAAAATATTTTTTATGCAAAAATATTTGCTACCCAAATTAATTAAAGTTCTCGCTTCATCATTTTGTGAGAAAGTTTATATAAAAATCATAATGCAACGGAAACCTCTCCTTCTCCCCGGAAAGAAAATGAAACATTTTAGCACTTTTTACTCTCTTTTCTCTCTCTGAACTTTCAATCCATTTTATAGTCTTTTTCATAATTTCACAGAAATTTGTGATAATCCATTTTCCTTTGTGGCAGCTTTCGTGCGTTATTATTTTTCACGTATCTACTTTACTAAACTATGAGATTCGTTTTTCAAAAGCTCATGATGAAATTTTGCTCAAGGCCCAGCTATGAAATTTCACCCCGTTCCCCACAAAAGTTTCATACGGCCCTGTTGGAATGGCTTACTTAACAGGTCGATTGTGGACCAGAATGCTATCCAAAAATCCTGGGGTGTCTAAATAACTAGGGGCATGCAGCCCGCGATGTAACGAACACTTGGGATAAGTTGCCTGAACTAAAAATTTTTTAAACAACATTACATAAAATAAATTAGGAAAAAGCCCGCAGCGTTTACTATGTTAGTTGCTAAGGACACAGCGTTATTTTTCAAAACATATTCAGTAAAATATTGATAACTACCCAGAAATAATTTTCTACTTCTTCTTCTTTTTTTTTTGTTTGTTTGAATCCTACATGTTTTTATAACACATCAATAAGGATCAGTTAACTCATCAATTTGACGTCTTCTCGCGTTCAGCTTAATCGAAAATTTTTACATTACGATTAGAAACATTTTGATGGGAACAACAGTATTTAGGCAATAACAGAAATAAATTGTAGGAATTGGCTTTACCCAGCATGTAGTTTCTTACAATTCGTTGAGAGTGAAAGTAGATAAATAAAAAATTGTAAACTGCTGCTCGAGATTCCCGTGCGTTAGAGTAAAAACTTAGTCAAACATCTGGGTTTGTGTTGGAACATTTGGGCAATAATAAAATCAACTGTTGGACTTGGCTTCGCTCTACATGTAGTTTCTTTCGTTCGTTTAAGCGAATGTTACTAAATAATTAATTATAAACAGCTGCTCGAGATACCCATGCGCTAGGGGGAAAACTTTTCAGGAAGTTTTCGTCAATTTGGGGACACAGACTCTTAATAAGTGTCGGTAGCAAGTTGTTACGATTTTTTGAAAATTGGATTTAGACGTGTTTGGAACACACCACTTTTTAAGGGTATCCTGCTATAATCAGAACAACGCTGGGAGGATGCAGAGAAAAAAAAATGAAGAGAGTGATGCTTTTATGTATAAGATGATGTGACCTTTGTCTGAACGCACTGTCCAAAGTGCAGAAAGCTTTGGACTATCATTTTACAAAAACTGAGTTCCAAACTCGGAAACAAAATCGGCCGTTCTACTGCAAACATCGGGAACTGTAGTTCATTGGTAACCACGGTTCATTCTTGGATATTTTTTTGTGCATTGATTTATACCATGAAATGTTTGCGGCAAATATTCTGTTGAGAAAGACCATAACTGCGAGATGCATGGAGTTGGCGACAATTATGGTGTTGAAAATCATCGCAAGTGCGCGAAATATGAGCATTGTTCAAAGCGTTGGCTTGTGACCGTATGCCATAGATGGGAACGTGCTCGTATCCTTGTGAGGGACGGATGTTATATTGTGTTTGTGTTACGGCACTGGACGTCTTGATTCATTGGAAACAGTGGAATAGGAAATGAAAATTAGGAACGGAGGCTACTTATACCCCTTAGAGATACCCACCGTATTCCTTAAGGAAAATACAGTTTCTAGTTTGAAATTTCGTATGCAACAAAGCTTATTCCTTTTAAAATATTGATACCAAGATTTCCTTTTCTATTTAATACTTTATTTTTTTATTAGAGTTTAACGACCACCAGAAGCAAATTAATGGGCTATAAACAGTCACCCCGTCCATAATTTAGGGACACTGGTCAAAAGGAGGGAGATAGACATTGCCGTCAGACATGCACATCTTCCATGCCTTACCAGGATTCGAACTCAGACACATCTCAGACGAATGGATGCATGCCATGGCTGAGAACACTGAGGCATCGAATTGCCAACCACTTTGGATCATTTATGTTGGAAAACGAGGTATGGGAAGATGAACAGGTATTTTGAAAAAATTCATGCACCTAATTCACGCTACACTAAATGAATACGATACCAGTGACGTTTCAACGATTCTTCACGGGTATCAAATATATATATTGCTTTATGATATATGGGAAAGTTTTTTTATTTTCTTAAGTGAGATCTTTTCTCTAAAAACTGACCTGATTACTAGATAAGGTTTCAGGGATATGTCTTAAAAGCATGTCCATGGCTATTGTGGATGAAGGAGCAGGTGACGCTGGCCCTAACTTTCGTTGAATCCACATTTTCTTGTTCTGCACGTTTGGTCACAGATCCGTGTTTTAACAAAGCACTCGGACATTTATACATTTTCCGGTAAGACTGCAGTCTACATTATCATGTAACTATGGAAAGATAAAACGGGAAATGAATAATGCAAATTTCGAAGATGTAAATCCGTTTATTGGTGTAAATTTTCATGGCCGTTAAGAATGATAATATCCGAAAACTTGAAAATTGAATGTACGTTGCTTCGACTAGCGAATCCTGTGGTGGTTACATTCAAATTAAACGGAAACTTGATATTCGGTCGCTATGGGTGGTGTAGTGCTTAGCATACTCGGCCCTATCCGGGAGACGCGGGTCCGATTCTCGCTCCGGGACGAAGACATTTTCAAGTGTTCTGATATTATCTGAATTAACGCCCATGTCATATTTACAACAATAAACGGATTCACGCCTTTCACATTTGTGATGTGCAATGGTGTAGTCTCTTATTTAATGCATTCAGGTGACATGAATATTTGAAATATGAAGTTTACCTGAAAGTACTTGAAAGAAATCGGAAAAAAGTCCAGCATCAAGGGAGATAAATATTAAAAAATGAAGTTTGTGTTTAACCGCAGTAGGTCATTTAGATTCATGAAGAATGCTATCACAATGCTACATGTGTAAAAAATTGTTTGCAATCTATGCAAATAATTACATGAGAAATTAAGCTTACATGAGGGATTATCAAGTTTAATTGGTTTTGGTTTTCCAACTTTAAAATATGAAAAACAATGACAGTAATGAATGAAGTGTTTCCACAAGATTGGCATGTAAGCATTAAACAGAATATAAGAACTTGGCGAGATCTTTAAGGATGCTAATAGCCTGAACATCTACCATTGAAGACTTTAAAAATGATTTCAAAAAATTGTTTTTGGTATCTTACCTAACAAAATATAAAAGTCATAAACGTTGAACTTCTAGAATGTGATTTTGAGATTAATTTATCTAATTTTTACGACGTTTTAATTTTAACAACAGTTTCGTCTGAGATTAAAGCTATTCAAAATATTTGTACACTCCTCAAATTTACTTGAATTTCTGAAGAACTTCTGAGATTTTAGAGACATTTTTATCTCTTCTTTTTCATCTCTCATATCCCAAAACCGTTGTGACACTCGTCTACAGCTAAGCCACTTTACATGAGAGTGATACAAAATATCACTTGCTCACCGCCAGTACCTTTGAGAAAAGCAGTACACTGTCTGTGATTTCAGCTTCTGGAGGGAATGTAGTTTATGATTATTACCCCATGCTTCAAAATATTTTCAGCGTTTAAATCACGGCAACACAATGCAGCTTCATGTATGCAATGAAAATGTACAAATGGAGTAAGTGAACCTTCATCGAACAACATTTTTTTATCTTTCCAACAATGCCGTCTCTTGTATTAGCAACTGCAGGAACACCATCTGTAACTAAATATCCTAATTTAGACCAAGACATTTTTCCTACTCAAACATTGTTTTAATTTTGTCAAAACTATAAACAGCTTTCGTAGCAACATGTATTGGAATTTGTTGAAGTAATTCTTAAGTTACTTTGAAATTTTCATATACCCTGCTATAAAAATAGCCAATTGAGCAACATATGTTACGTCAGTATCTTCGTCAATTGCAAGGTGAAAACAAAAGAAATTCTGATATCCTCTGATTAATTGATTATTTGTATCTGACGCTAATTCATCGATTTTACTAGGAACCGTGTTTGACGAAAGACTTATTTCTTTGAAGTCATTCACCTTTTCAGGGTAAATACACTCTGCTGCGTTAACTAAATGCTATTTTATAAAACATCCATCTGCAAACGCCTAGAATTTTCTGCTAGAATTTTCTTTAAGATATAGCTTACTTTCACATTAACTGTTTTCAGTTTAGCAATTCTCAAATACATTTTGCTGCGAACTTAAATTTGTTTTCAATTTCTTCAGTTTGTCCTCTCGAAGGTTATCTTTTAGTAAATCACACTCGTCTTCTCGAAGATTCTTTTGTGGTAAAACATAATTCTCCCCATGCACAGTTTGAAAATAGCGTCGTAAGCTGTACTGTTTTGGAACCGCTAACACTTGCTTACAAATAAAGCACAATACACGATTACTAATTTCACAATAAAAGTTGTGTAGCTCTCCCTTCTTGTTAAATACTCTATGTTCATCTTCAGTGAATCGTTTTCTACTGTAACGGTTTAAAAACATACATGGTAAAAGTAAAATCGCACAAATCAATTTTAGTAGAAGAATAGTGTGGGACGCAACCAATGCAGCAGGATGAAACAATCCACCAGCTGACAGACAGGGAGATTATCAAGATCGATCAGTTTTGCTAGAGCTTGATTTAAATTCGGAACAAATAATATTTTCTTTTCAGGCGACGTCCGTTCCGTACAGCGAAACTGCGGTCAACGCTCTTGGATTCGTAGAGAGTTCGTCAGAGGAAGACACCTCTACTATTTTCGCAGTTCTTTCGACGTAACAATACGCATTATTAAGACAGTTATATTATTCGTAAATAAACATGCTACCTAAAAGTTTTGCTAAGCATTACTATGTTCATATACAGTCGAGTTGCATTATTGTGACCACCTCCTACTTTTGACGTCATCAGCGCGTAGCCAAGGAAAGAAGCCATGCGTCGTGAGCTGGTTTGAAGGGTATATAAAGTTCGCTGTAGACAGTCTGAAACATATTAATCGTTGCTGTCATGGATACGAGGAGCTATTCATCAGATTTTGCAAGAAGGGATGATTATCGGCTTGCGCGCCATGGGTGGTAGTATTTCTGAAACAGAACAGTTTGTTAACTGTTCGCCTGCTGCTGTGGTTAAAGTGTATCGTGATCAGAGGAATAGTACTATTCCGAATGAACGACGCGGAAACTGCGGAACACCACGCGCCCTTGATGTGAGAGGTGTCCATCGGCTGCGAAGGTACGTTAAGGCCGATCGACTCGCTACATTGGAGCAAATCACTGGCCGAATGAACCAGGGGGCTACCGGAAGTGTCGAAATCTACAGTTCAGCGAACCCTGCTGCGTACGAGGCTCTGATGCAGACGAATGGTCACTGCACCTATGCAAAAGAAGGTGCACCAACAGAAAAGGGCTTACATTTACACGGCAGTATCAGAATTGGACCTCCTCTGATAGGCAAAAGATTGCCTTCTCGGGTGAGTCACGTTTTCTGCTTCATCGAAGGGATGAGCCTTGGCGTTAAGGGCGAGAAACATCGGACAACAAACAATCTTCAACCATTTCTGGCTGAATACAAGCTTGTGGGGAAGCTTTATGGTCTGGGGAATGTTTTCTTGACATTCTTTGGGTCCATTCATACCTGTGGAGGGCACTATGGACCGAATTGTTTATGAATTCATTTTTGCAGACCGCGTACACCGATACATGCGGATTGCTTTCCCTGGAGCGGATGGGATCTCCCAGAACGACAACGCGACGTGTTACACAGCTAGAAATATCCGAGAGCGGTTTGAAGAGCAAGATGAAGATTTCGAAACACACTTTGGCTCCCTAATGCCCTAGACGTAAACCTAATTGAGCATCTGTGGGACCACCTTGATCGTGTTGTTCGCTCTACTGATCCTCCGCCATGCACCCTCCAGCAGCTGACAGACGCACTGCAGTCAGCATGGCTCCACATACATGTAAATACTTTCCACCACCTTATTGAGTCATTCCCAGCCCGTCTGGCTCTTTTACACGTGCACACGGCTGTTGGTTAGTTAGTTAGTTAGTTAGTTGATAGATTTTAATGGCGCAAGGGCCAAGTTTGGCCAAAGAGCGCCAGACACAGAACAATCAGTTTAAGATTTTTGAAAGCGGGGTGAGCTGATTAAGAGTAGACAGACTTGGTAAAGGTTAGAAAAGAGAATGATCAAAGGTGTGAAGACTAGTTAGTTTACTAATTTTATATATATATATATATAGGGTGAAACACGGCTGTTGCTATGGATATTGGCTGGTGGTCACCAGTAGCGGCTCGTCCATAAGAGCACAAGAGCACTTGAACCCCCTAGAAAAAATAGAAAAAATAATTATATGATATAAATAATACATCTTTATTGACGCAGTACTAAATGGCTTATCTTCAGTAAGTTTAAAAGAGCGGACAATGAAAAGCAGCGTAGAACGCGCAAAGTGAGTTTAAGTATAATGACGCGCCTGTGGCTAGGAGCGGACTAAATACTGGACACACGGGATATGCGACAGACGGGCGAGTCCTTTTGCTCGCGGTAGGGGGCAAAACATGTCTACAAGCGGCTTAACGGAGAATACCGATGAGCTGTCTGTGACACAGCTCATCTCAGCTCAGCTCAGTTGTTGCACGGCTGTAGTTGACGTCAGATGCTCCTAACCTTTGCGCGCGTGTTACATTTGTGTTTTGGAGTTTCCAGTTTCGATTATTTTTTTTTGGTGATAAAGTTTTAGTTGAAATTACACTTATTACAGTTTATCTATTGTAGTGTAGCTAGTGAGCTGTTACATTTGTGTTTTGGAGTTTCCAGTTTCGATTATTTTTTTGGTGATAAAGTTTTATTTGAAATTACACTTATTACAGTTTATCTATTGTAGTGTAGCTAGTGAGCTGTTGTTTTTATTTACTGTACAGTAATGGAAAGTACCTGTAAGTACTCAGTTAGTAATTTAAAGGAAGTAACGTTTGGCAATTTACCCATAGAAGTTAAAATAGCAATAACAGAGAGTGGCAGGCCAACGCCCCGACTTAATATAAGTCAAACATCGACATCAAAATCTAGAACTTTTAAAAGAGAATCTAAAGAAGAGCTATACGAAAAAATTCCTTGGCGTTGTGGTTGTGAACAAACAAACAAAATATTTTGCTTTTCTTGTTTGTTATTTTCCCGTGAAAAGGGCGATCCAACTTGGGTGAAAAACGGCGTTTGTGACTTGGCTCATTTGACACAAAAAATTAAAAAAACACGCAAGTTTTCATGGACACATAAGTGCTACATTGGATTTCAATTTGCTGGGAAAGGTTGACGTTCGTCAGCAGCTTGACAGTGCTTATCGCCCAAAATAATAAAAAGCACAATGAACAAGTGACTAAAAATAGGTATGTCCTTTCTAAGCTTATAGACTGTATTAAATTTTGCGGTGCATTTGAGTTGGCCCTCCGAGGTCATCGTGAGGATGACGATTCCTTAAATCCTGGTATATTTCAAGGGCTTGTAAACTATTCTGCAGAACTTGACTCATCTTTGAAAGAACATTAGAGTACCGCTACTGTCTTTAAAGGTACCTCGAAAGAAAATGAAAATGAATTGTTAGATTGTATGCTTTTTGTATGTCAAGAAAACATAATAGAAGAAATAAAAACTGCACAGCATGTTTCTTTGATTGCGGACGAAACATCAGACGTGTCGTCTGTATTTCAGTTAGTTATAGCTTTCCGGTATGTTTTAGCTAATGGGCAACCAGTTGAAAGATTTTGAAAATTTGATAACCCTGAAGGGCACGACGCAGAATCTATAGCCAAATGTATTTGTACCAGTTTAGATTATGTTGTGCAAAACCCAGAAAAACTCGTACCTCAATGCTATGACGGTGCGAATGTAATGAGTGGGCACCATGCTGGCGTGCAGACCATAGTGCAACAAACCTATAAACAATGCTTTTTTCGTTCACTGTTACGCTCATCAGTTGAACTTGATTGTAGCTCAAGCAACAAGCCAAAACCAAGATGTCAGAAATCCCCTCGCAGAGTGTCTGTTTTGGACAAGATAGTTGTCAAACGAATACCTCAGGCGTCAGCTACAAGGTGGAGTTTTAAGAGCAGAACTGTTGATACTGTTTTTGAGTACAGATAGAAATTAATTGAATGTATGGAGAAAATCCAATCAACCTCTAAGCAAGCAACCACCATAATTAAAGCTGGTGCTCTGGCTCGTCTCCTTAGAGATATTAAGTTCATATTTTGGCTTTCTGTTTTTCAGAAATTGATGCCACATGTGGATATTTTGGACAACCAATTACAGCTAACTTACACTGATGCTGTGAGAACTAAAGCCAATGTTGACCACTTCGTCAATACCATTGATAAGGAAAGAGGTAACATGGACAAAGTGACAGAGCTGGTTAATCAGTACCCAGAAAATGCACCTAAACGATCGAGGCGTGAAGAAGATTTTTACTTAAGTAGAACAGTGGCTGCCAAGGAAACCTGTGACTTTTTTACAACGCAAATAAAAACAAGATTTTCATTCACAACATCTTGCTGAGCTGTAGCTCTTTTTGAATCACAAAAGTTTGAAGAGTTTGAACAGAAATTCTCCGAGAAATTGCTTTAAGATACAGTAAATGTGTATTCATTTCTTGAAAAAAATCTCCTCAAGACAGAGCTTGAAATCCTTTACAAAAGAACTGATTTCAGAAACATGCGTGGTGCTGTTAGTCTTTTACAGTTTTTTATTGAAAACAACTTATTGTCATCATTTTCTGAAAGTTATAAACTGTTATTAATTATTGCAACAATACCAATGACGACTACTGAAGCTGAAAGGTGTTTTTCAACCCTAAAACGGATAAAGACATTTTTGCGGTCTACGATGTGTCAAGAGAGGCTTACAGCTTCAGCCATGCTTGCAATCGAGAAGGAAATTATTTCTATCATCCATAATTTCAATGAAAGTGTTATTGATGTTTTTGTTTCAAGAAAAGATAGAAGGATGGACTTTGTTTACAAAAACTGTACTTAAAGAAAATATATGTGTAAGCTGCCATCCAAGAAAATTTGTGTAAGTAAATACTAGACCTTACCATCATATGCAGCAGCTTTGATTATTTTCCTATTTCTGTGTGTTTTATAATCTAATCTAATAATTGAGAGCATGAGGCCTTATGACTAACTACCTAAATATTTAACACTTAAAACAAGCTTTCTGTTTTGCGTTTATTTTACTATAAAATTAAATGAAAAGAATTGTTTCAGTAAAAAAGAACAATTAGCATATTATAACAAGTATGATCAATAAAGTAATCCTTTATTATTAAGTTGTGAAACAGTTAAAGTACAGTAATTTCCATAAAAACATTTCGTTTCAAAATTAATACATTGCATCAAGGTATAGGAGCGCCTAAATTATATGAATATTGTAAGTAACACACAAGTGTTGGACACAGTGTATCTCAAAAACTGCAAATTATTAATTGTGAACCCCCTGTAGATGTACTCACGAGCCGCCACTGCTGGTCACAATAATGTGACTCAACCGTGTATTATATTTAATATATTATAATATACTTGAAAAAAGGTGATTAATTTTTATTTTGTAATCACTCACGCGGGTTTTAAAACAATTGTCGCTGGGCAGCGAGTTTGAGCCCACTGGTGTACCTGAAAAACAACAGTATCGGTTAATCTTGTGTCTACCTTTGATGTGACGAACTGCAAGCTAACTGGCATTTACGTATGATGATAATATATTATATCTTCTGAGACTTTTCATTTGCGTTCTTTGACAGAATACATGAGAAGGGAGTTTCATAACTTTTTACTTAAGAGATTACTATACTTTACTTTAAGATCAATCTGCCATTTTCTTTCATTTTTCTCATTGAGTTTCTCCAGAAAAACTGATCATTATTAACTTAATACTGAATACACTTTATACGTACTAAAGTGTATTCTGAATACTTGCAAAGTACTTAATTCCCTTTTATACCCATTTATTTATATTCATTCAATTTTAATGAATAGGGATTCGGTTTATTTCACTGTTTAAAGTAAAAATATAAAAGTAGTTTGCATAGCTTTGAGTGTTATATTTGAAAACTAATAATTATCTATAATGTGTTTCGTTAGTATGTTAATTTTTGAATCCATCTGGAGCAATGTAAGTCATCTTTCACTAGGATCAAAAATTGGAGAAAACGTCACCCCAGTAAAACCGTATTGAAAGTTCTAAAAACAGAGGAAAAACCTACATGGATATCAGACGTTGGTATGCTTTCAAGCGTTAACGACTCTGTTAAGAAAAATTTTAAAATACAATAATTAAGAATTCAAAAACTAAGGAAAACCTAAATAATCAGAAAAGTAACAAAGAAACGTCCCAGTGTTTAAAACGGGAATCATGTGTCAAATTACAGTGATTCAGAAAATCAAGAAGGGAAAAGAAAAAAAAACCCAATCTAAGGATTCGGGTGAAGTTCTTTAAGAAATGAGTTAATTAATCGTCGTGCAATGAGATATAATGACTTTCACCCTCTCCAATCGTAAGCACTTCATCTAGGATACATTTCTTTTAAATTTCATATTTGCACCTGTCGACGGCTATCGAATGTATCGTACTTCTCATTTCTCTTGCAAACCTGAATTTATTCGAGGAATCCCAATTTCTACGAAGCCCTTTTTCTGCAGAAATTCCGTTGGGCAGAAAGAACTTTATAAACGCTTTGAATTTTTTCTGAAATCAGTCTATTATCTACGATGAACAAGAAACATTTTTTCTTCCAAAAAACATGGTGCCTTATTGGGCTATACTAAAACTATATATCAGAACTTGACTTGAATTATAAAGTGTGAGAACCCGAAATATCACTAATCTGCACGTCAAACACTTGTACCGTTCTCGGCCGACAACGCCATAACTCTCTGCGGAAATAGAGAACACTGTAAGCATCGCGTTGTTTCCGTTTGTTCAAACTTTGTTATCCTCTTCATAGCTTTAAGTGCGCCGCATGTTTGCTTTCATATCTGAGTGTATATCATCTGTTTCTGTCATAATATTTACTAATGTGAGAATAACATATTTCTTCTCATTCATTAAGCACTTTAAAATCTCATCTGGTAGTAGTGGTCTAAATAGAAGTTACCGAAATATTTCTTAAAAATTAGCACAATGGTCATGCATTTTATGCTATTATATTGTCTTGAAAACCCCTCTTCCTAATAATAAGAATGAAAATGAAACTAGAAATTATGTAAACTTTTAGGGACTAAAGTTACTTTTAATTGTGTGCTTACAGTTAATCAATCGAATAAAAGTGTTGAAGCATTAATAAATAGGTAATTCAATGTGATGTGAACCGTAGCCGATTTCTTCTATGCCGTCATTACATGTGAGCAAAAAATGGAATCTTTAATATCGAAGAGGTTGTTTGAATGTTGTAAAAAACAGTTTTAAAATATATGATGAATTATGTTTACAATTTGTGTTTACATGGACTGGCGATGTAGAACCACCTAGAACATAGTATGTAGCTTGCTGTGAAGGTTTGCAAAACAATTTACGTATTGTATTTCTTATATCAATATACACTGTCGTATCAGAATAACATGACCGCCCCCAGAATCACAATGTACCATCCCAGGCGCGTCACAGACTGTACGTGGCAAGGTCGACAGGAAGGAGATATTAGCGGCTGGCCAGGACAGATGAGCCACAGTGCATCAAGTGAGCAAAATGGACAGATGTGGTGCTCTGACGGACGTTCAAATATTAATGATCATCGGCCACAGCGCCAAGGGTCGACGCCTTACAGAAAAAGCAGATTCCTTGGGCTGTTCACGGTTTGCTCTCCTATGTACCTAGAATGGACCGCTGGCACACCGATTATCTCCCGACGTCATAACTGTGAAGCGCCAAATGCCATCGAACCCGAAGGTGGATGTGTCATTCGTCGACTATTAAAGGGCAATCGACGCGCAGCAGTTCATAAATTGACAACGCAACTAAACGCTGGTGCACGCAATTACGTTTTCTCGATTACAGTAGAGTGAACGGTGTTACGTTCGATCTACTGTTATCGGGAAAACGTAACTAAAAAGCAGAGATGTTTTCAAATTCTGTTTGATATTATAAGTTTTCTAGCACAAGTATTTTAATAATAATGATCAAAAGAATAAAATTTTGAATTTCTCGATAAAACAGTATTATCTGATTTTTCAGATCCTAAGTAGGATAGCTTTACTAGATTACGTTTCAATACCCATTTGCTTTTTCTTAATAGTCACCAAAATGCTGAAATTTTGTATTTTTTAATAAAACGGTACTATCTGATTTTGCATACCCTAATCGCGAGAGCTTGATTCGAAACAGTAGAGTTTGGCCGATTGGCTAGGCTTTAAATTATTATCGGACACAATTGTGGCTTTGGCATCTTAAAACACAGCTGTTTCTTTTTTAGGAAGGACGCAGTTTTCAGTACCTTTCAAGAAGTCTAAAGATCGAAAATGGAAACAATAAAATAAAATAAGTTCAATCTCTGTTAATAAATAGCTTATTTCCAATAACATAACACAATTAATTATGTATCAGTTGCGACTGTGGTTTATCAAATTTAAGAGGAAATCCTTTACGCTCATATTTTATCGAGCAAAGAACGAACATTTACGATATGTTTAGAGAAAATTTTGCCCAGTTTCACCAAAGAACAAATGTAAAGTTGATGTAATTTTATACAAACAAAATCTGTTTCACTCGGAGCAAAGATAAAAGTTTATGTCTGATTGGGCAAATGAGTACCGTTGAGTTTGGGTGATTAGTCTTCCAAATGAATATGGCTCCCCAGAAACACATGAAATGTGGCCTTTTCGACAAGCCTTTCGTAGCAACATACATGAAACATATCGAAACGCACTTTTGCAATCCATCCTTTTGTAGAAATGTCATGCTTCCAAGCTATGGAAATTTTAAGAATAGGATTTCATGAGCTTTTCGATTTTTCACCATAAACAAAGAAAGGGTGGGTGGTTTTTATTTAAGTATGCAATATAAAGCGCATTTTCATCAAGGTGCAGATTCATCTGTATGAAACTACCTTTGGATTCTGCATTCTCTTCACATATTAAAACGTAAGATATCGTATTTCAAAGTACCTTATGCATAATATTTACGATTTTACGGACATTTAACCTTTCGGCAGAGCGAGGAAAAATACAGTTTCGTCACAGAAAGGAAATGCAATGATTCTTTCAAAAAATACTAAGTGATTTACTGACTCTACGCTGGATTAATATTTTTTCTGATATCTGCCAGTACGTGTGGGGAAATTTGCTCTTCATGCAAGCCAGAAGATCCTGTTTAATTGGGACAACGATTAATCATAGCCCTTTATTTGGGAAGATCCTTGGAGAACATCAGCTAATGGATAATATAAATTAAATCTGATTCGCTTCTTTGGGCAGTTACATCGTTTTATGGCGACACAGACTGTAAATGTCGTACGAGTAGAGAGTGGCATTGAAACCATTTCTTGAGTCAGTCAGTGCCGAAACTCACAGTAACGAAGCACTTGCGTTTCGAATGCATAGTAACTTTGCTTCTGCTGCTACCGCATGTGTCAACATATTATTTCGGTTACGAGGAACACAAACAGAGTTTGGTGTGTTCTGTCTTTTCTGTGACTATTTCCAAGATGCCATGGAAAGATCTAACGTTAAGTGATAAAATCACCTTTTTCGTTTCACTCGAACAGCAACCGTCCAAAACTACGCATCGCCAGATCGTGGGTTTACCTGGAATGCCAGAGTTTGCAACCGCGCGTATTGTAAAAGAAGGCGATTTTATTATGAAACATATTGTTATATCTGATCCTTGACGTATTATAAAAGAAGGTAAGAATGCAGTTTCTGAAGATTACTTCAATCAGTGGGTGACCATTACAACTTAACCCTTTAACCGGCCGGTCTGCGGGAACAAATTGTCGCCAAAATCACCCGAAGCTTGAACGCGTATTGTCTCCAAATTCCCTTCTTCTTCCGAAAAAACTGGTCCCATTTCGGCGGGATTTCAGCTTTTCCAACATAGCGATTGCTGTCCCCCTTCTCACCTCAGCGGGTGGAACGCAACCCTGTGACAGGGATTAACGATGCCATCAAGTGTCCTTTATGCTCCGTTCTATGACCCAAGGCGAGAGCAGGAAGGCCAGTCTCCTCCAACACAATTCTTGCTGAGTCGGTCGGAAGAAAAAAAAATTAAAGGAAAGAATTAACATGTAAAGACAGTGATGCCCACTACATTGAAAAAAAAAAAAAACAATTTTACATCCGCATACATTGGATTTAACCATAGGGGTTGAATCGTATGTAGACGGAAACTCACGTTCCCCTCAACTTCCGTTGTCGAGAACACCCCCTGAATTTTTGAATAAAGTTTTTCACATAACATATTACTCTTTCCTAATTTTTTTAATTTCAAAACTTTGTATTTCAGTATAAAATTTCAGTATTAATTCAAAATAATTGTGTTCTATATTTTTCTAAAACCAAATATATCGATATGAAGTTACTTTTGTTTTCATACCACTGTGTGTTATGAGTGGCGCATACCCGGGCAAAACCCATAAGGTCGGTCCCCTTTCCCCACCCTTCCAAAAATTCTTGTCCATTGCTCAGATAAAGGAACAAAAATTACTTTTAAATTACCTTATTCCAACGGATCCAGGAAAACTCGTACACTTTCTCATGCCGCTGAGAATAGTGCAAAGGGCGGAAAACTCGTACACCCTTTCAAGTAAGGGGATATACACAAATTGCGTTTCGGTCCGAGATTTTGACAAAGTGTACGGGTTTTCCTAGCTGAACAAAACGGAATGTACCAGTTTTCCTAGGGATCTCAATGGCTATGTAAGATCAAAATGGCTGAAGGTTTATGTAGAACGTTTCTGACTCCTTTAATCTTGAGTTATGATTTTAATATCTCCCATGAGATAACAAGCAATAAAGGCTAATTAACAGGGGCTCAACGAATCGATATTCAGGTGCTGATCCTTTTAGAAGATTTTAAATTACAACCTTGATATTCCGTATTTCTAAACATTTTATAAAACGTAATAAAAGGCACTCAATGGATCACAAGCCACCTAGGCCGCGGGCCCTTTTAGAAGATTTTAAGTTACAACCTAGAAATTTCGTATTTGTAAACATTTTATTGAACCTAATGAAAGACACACAAAGGATTATTTCTCACCTATTTACAGGCCACCTAGTCCGCGGGCCTTTTGAATAGATTTTAAGTTGCAACCTAGATATTTCGCATTTGTAAATTAAACAGTGACAAACGGTATTGATTTGGACATGTCTGCTGTAGTATAAATTCCACAAGAGCCGTAGCTCTTAGATTATGCAAACGATGTACGTGTAAAAATATCTCATTCCCTTCGTCACCTTCCCCTTTAATTTTTTTCTTTAGTGAAGGAATGATGTTATTGTACCTTAATGAAAAAGAAACAGTTCCAACCCTTCTTACGAAACCACAATATACATTTCAGGGAAACTTTTTTTTCTTTTTTCTTGTAGGGGGGGGATTAATCTCTAGTGGGACTCCGAAGTGTAAGGGGTACCCAGGATTCCCTACCACTCATTACCTATGCTCTTTTTCGGGAAACGATCACACCATATCATATCGGTAAACGGTAAAAATACCCCCGGGGAAAATAGCCCCCTGAAAATACCCATGAAATTTTAAAATTTTAGGTTCCGGTGAGGCGATTTACCGGCAACCCTGCCACACCTCTTTCAGCAACTTGGAAAATTTCCACAGAAGAAAATTGCCACGTTTTTCATTAAAGGGTCGGGTACAAATTGCTGTTCCTCCGAAGAACACTTTGAATGTGTGACAATTTTTCCAGTGGGGCAGTTTTCTAAATTCCCGAGTTATGTGTGGCAGTTTTCCAAGGTGCCTAAAGAGGGGAAGGAACTCTTTTGTTTGTCTGAATTTTTATGCGGGTTCATACGAGTTTAGGGCAACTGGCCACAAGAGTTCAAGGGGAGGGGGTATAAAGATTGCCGTTTCTGAACCTATATTGAGAACTTAATTGGGAACTCCAAACGAATTTCGAGAAAACGTTCCATGTAAGCCGAGCGAGAATTGTACTTTAATTTGAAGAAATAAATTGCCGAGGATTCGAGGTACACTTGGTTTGGGAGGGGCTCTACCCCCAACTTCCGTAATATTACATTCTTGGCCGCTGGAGTTTGTCAGTGTATCCAGGATGTTCCTCTTGAAGCGTAGGCAAGGTCCGTGGGCTGGGGGGGGGGGCTTACCACAAAATGTTAGAATGGACGTAGAGCTGTAAACATCAGTACCATGTTTTATATAATGATATTGTACACGACCACGAATTTTCAGGAGGGTGGGGTGAATTCAGCCCTCCCCCCTCCCGTGTCTAAGAGCTCTTCATGGATAACATCGAGGATACACTGACCGACTCTAGAGGTCCAGAATATAAAATTACGGAAGTTGGGGGTAGAGCCCTCCAAACCAAACACCTCTTATCCCTTTTACAGACTTCACCAACTGACCGGGGCAGCGGGGAAAGGCATACATAGTCTGCCACTAAACACAACATGAAGTATAGAAATTGCGAGCAAATCCCTTACCTTGAACACCTGTCTGCACTCTAAACGGCCCAGAATATAATATTAAGGAAGTTGGGGACCCCCCCCCCCCTCCCAAACTAAGTGTACCTCGGATCCTCGGCAATTTATTTCTTCAAATTAAAGTACAATTCTCGCTTGGCTGGCATGGAACGTATTCTCGAAATTCGTTTGGAGTTCCCAATTCAGTTCTCAAAATAGGCCCAGAAACGGCAATCTTTATAGCCCCCCTTGAACTTTTGTGGCCAGTTGCCTTAAATAAAAGAGCTTCTTCCCCTCGTTAGGCACCTTGGAAATCCGCCACATAATTCGGATTTTTTTACTGTCACGTATAAATCGGAATATATTTGGAATTTGGAAAACTACCCCATTAGAAAAATTGTCACACATTCAAAGTGCTCTTCGGAGGAACAACTATTTGTGCCCGGCCCCTTAATGAAAAACAGGGCAATTTTCCAAGTTGCTGAAAGATGTGTGGCAGGGTTGCCGGTAAATTGCCACACCGGAACAATGCCACACATCAGTATTCCTGTGTGGCAGTTTACAGTGAACAGTTTGTTCTGGGGGTATTTCCTTCGGGGTAATTTTTACCGCTTTTAAGTTTTGAGGGGTATTTTCCCCGGGAATATTTTTTCCAGGGGTATTTTTACCCACATCCTATCATATTATATGCAGAGGTTTTTAGGAAAGGAGTGCCTGACCCCAGTTCTTAAACAACCGTTAGAAATAGGAAGCTAGGAGATTTGGGCTAGAGTGTCCGATAGGAAAGTTACACGGAAGAGAGGTAGAAAGGGGGAGGAAGACGCCCTTATTTATTACCGGGGGTCCAGTACCCGGAGTCTGATGGCTTAACGTGCACATTGACGCGTCCGTGAAGGGCTCGGGTTTAAATCCCGCCCGGTGAGGCATGAACGTTGCGTTTGTCTTACAGCACTGGGCCACATTCTGATTTCTTATCTATTCAACACTGGCATGAGATCATTCTGATTTCATGCCACTGTTCCCTTCCCTGGAATCAGTGGCCTTAAATTTGGAACGGGAGACAGCTTGTAGCCCATCGAGTTGCTCACGGTGGTCGTTAAACCTTCAATCAAAGAAAGAAAAGAAAGATAAGAATTATCGTTCTTTTGTTTTCGTTGTAATTTACACTTTTAGGACAAACGGCATAGTAATAACACAGGAAAAAGAACTGAGGAAGAGTCTCACATCTCTATAATACACTAAATATCTCAATTAACAGGAACACAAAATTATGAGGGTCGTTATGAGTCACAACTGGGAATGTTTACATGGAGCAGTCAAATGGACGATTATTATACGGTCCCTTTATATATTTGTGTTCAGTTCTCTGGGTGGTCAATCTCCGGTGGCCACTTCTCTTGCACCTATATCATTATTGTCGACTGTTATCATCCACTGTTGGAAGAAGGTCTCCCTAACTTTCCTCCATAACGATCTGCCTCAAGTCAGTCTTCTCCATGCCCCTCCCGCATGCTTTCGAATTTCATCTATCCATCTCCCATGCAGTCTCCTTCTGGGTCTTTTCTAGTCCTGTGGAGTCCAGTCTAAAATTTCAGTTCAGCGTCGGTGGTCCGTTCCTCTGGCAATGTATCCAGCCCATTGCCATTTCAGGGATTTTGCACTGATCAAGCTGTCTTCCACTCATGTCATTTTCTTCATTCTCGAGATCCTCTTCTTTTCTTTCCTGGTTATATTAAGCTTCTTTTCAGTTGTCCGTATTTTTGTAAGCCTTTATTCGTTAAGGTTCACGTCTCCACTCCATATGTAAGCACTGAAAGGATGCATTAATTAGGCATTTTTCTTTTAAAACATAATAGCATATTGCTCTTTAAAAATTCACTGTTTCTTCCAAAAGCACGCCGATCAAGTTTTATACGCAGATTAATTTATTCATCAAAGGGACCATCGCTTGATATCTACTATCGAAGGTGAATGTAGGTATCCGTTATCTCCAGCTTCTCCCTATCAATCAGTAATTCTTTATTTCTTGTAAAATCATTGTACATCATGAATAGAATACAGGATTACACCATACAATACAAATCGGGAAAATGTGAATCCGTTTTTTAGTGTAAATATGGCATGGATGATAAGTCAGATAGTATCCGAAAACTTGAAAATGTCGTCGTCCTGGAGCGGGAATCAAATCCGCGTCTCCCGGATAGACTAGGGCGCTATTAGGGTGACGCGGGTTCGATTCATCAGGAAACGCGGGTTCGATTCCCGCAGCAGGACGACGAATTTTTCAAGTTTTCGGATATTATCTGACTTACCACCCACTTCGTATTTACACCAAAAAAAAAAAAAAAAAAAAAAAAAATTCATATCTTCAAAATTTGCTTTGTACATCAGTTTTTTCTTCTGCAAGTTCATTTTTAATTCCACTTCTTCACTCTTGTCAGCAAGTTATTGGAACATACTCTGCAGTTTTGAAGTGCCAGTTCCAAAAATGACAACGTCTTCAGCAAAACGAAGGTGAATTAAATAATCTCCATTGATCTTTATCTCTTTGTTTTCCCAGTTCAGTGACTGCATGACATTTGCAATGTGGCATTAAAGAGTTTGGGAGATACAAACACCTGATGACTGATATATTGTTTCAAACATCAGATGACTGATATGTTGATATCCATTTACCACTTTTTCTTATTTATTTAAACATATCAAACATTATGATTGTAACAAAAATTCGGCTGAAAAAGCCTAGGGAGCTTTGCACGAGTTTCATGTGTAGCACAATTTTTTTTATTGGTAATTGTCATTCGTATACAAAAATGAAATATCAAGCATTTAACGGAAAACGTCGTAAAAAGAGCTTAGAACTTTTTGTTCATGCAGGCATCTAAGGATTGATGTACTACTTCTCCTATCCCAATTTTAGAATGTATATTTGAATACACCTCACCTTAAAACTTCAATGTAAAAGCTAAATTTTGTTGAAAAGTCCAAGGCATAGGGATTTTGTAAGCGTTTTAGGTTCAGTCCGTTCTTGCTTCTTAATAACATTTGACTGCAAGTTCACACTTACGAGATATTAAAATTGCTGAGTTTCTTCGAACAAGACTGTTGTGAAATTTTCAGAACTGTTCAATTTCCTTGTAACGCTAGGTAAAGTTCTGCCGCTCAGCAGAGGAAATGATCTGACTAGTTTTGTCGATTGCTTAGTTAAAATCAAGATATTTCTTAGTGAAATTAAAAATGACCACTTGTTTCTAACAGACGTAAGAAAACAACACACATCTGAGTATTATCTTGTTTTCAAGACGTGGGCATTTTTTTCTTATTTTCGAGGAGTGCGATTTTTTCTGTGAGCAATATTTCTGTGCGCATTCGTTATTCACATCGGATTAAACATAACAGACACGAGATTGTGCATTAGGAGGCGTAGGCTGTTTTTAAAATAAATGCAAGTGTTTACATGACTGTATTTATGAAAAATTAATCCTGTCTGATCTCGGGTACTGAGAACTGGCCACCGGAGAACTGGACACATTGCAATTTCAGTGCCATAAAATTGTTCTGCATAAACAAATTTCGTGTGGCTATATTCCCCACTACTTGAGCAACTTCTGTTCATAATTTTTTTTTTAATATTTCATTTTCAGTAAGAAATTTAGACATTTCCAAGATTTTCGGAGCTAAGACTAAGCGGAGAACTGGCCACCGGAGAACTGACCACCGGAGAACTGACCCCGGAGAAGTGGCCACCGGAGAACTGGCCACAAAATTTTTCCGTTGCCACGTCTAACCGAGATTGGTTATCTGACACACATAAAATGTCCGTAATTTCGTATTTTCTTATTCACGATATTTTTCTATAAACTACTTCTAAACAAATTCTCTGCGAGTATGAGCAAACCCAGGAAACTTGTCGGGTGGGGGTGGGGGGACTTAAAACCTAAAATATGAAATATGAAGTATTTCTGGTTCGATCGGGAGATTTCCAGCCATTACAAGCTACAAAGTAATCGAATTGTCTGAGGGCATCTGCTGCCTCAGGAAACTAGTGTGTGTGTGTGGGGGGGGGGGGGCAATACCAAAAGCGTAAAATATCAGGAATTTCTCATTACTTTTCCGATCGGGAGATCTTCAGCATTTACAAGCTGCAACACGACAAATTTTCTCAGCGCATGTGCACTCTCTGGAAACCTGTCGGCGAGATGGGGTTAATACCGAACGTGTAAAATATGAAAAATTCCTCGTCCGATCAGGAGATTTTTGGCATTTACAAGCTACAACTCGACACATTATTTGAAGGCATGTGCCTACTCCTGTGTATGTGGAGGGAGGGGGGGGGTAGAAACCGAAAGTGTAGAATATGAAGCATTTCTCGTCCGATCGGCAGATATTAACTATTTACAAGCTTCAACTCGACTAATTTTCTGTTCTGAGCGCATGTGCCTACGCAGCAAACCCGTCGGGTGGGGGTGGGGGTGGGGGATTTTCAAAAGTGTAAAATATCAAGCATTTCTCGTCCGATCGGCAGATTTTTGGCAATTTACAACTCGACACATTATTTGAGGGTATGTGCCTACTTAGCAAACCTGTGTGTGTGTGGGGGGAGGGGTACCAAAAGTGTAAAATATGAAGAATTTCTCGTCCGATCGGAGATTTTCAGCATTTAGCAGCTACAACTCGAGACATTATCTGAAGGTATGTGCCTACTCAGTAGACCTGTCGGGGGGGGGGGGAGCTTGTAAATGCTGAAAATCTTCGGATCAAACGATAAATTCTTCATATTTTACAGTTTTTGTATCCCCCCCGACAGGTTTCCAGAGTGGGCACATACTCTCAGATAAGATAATACGCCGAGTTGTAACGTGTAAATGCTGAAAATCTCCCGATCGGACGAAAAATTCATCATATCTTACACTTTTGGTATCAATCCCCCCCCCCGAAGGGTTTGAAGAGTAGGCACATGTCCTCAGATAATGTGTCGAGTTGTACGTAGCTTGTAAATGCTGAAAATCTCCAGATCGGACGAGAAAGTTTTCATATTTTACAGTTTTGGTATTACCCCCTCCCCCCACGACAGTATGCTGAGTAGGCCCATGCCGTCAGAAAATTTGCCGAGTTGTAACTTATAAATGCTAAAAATCTTCCGATCGGACGAGAAATTTTTCATATGTTGCACTTTTGGTATTAACCAGCCCCCCCCCCCCCCCCGACATGTTTCCAGAGTAGGCACATACGCTCAGATAATGTGTCGAGTTGTAGCTTGTAAATGCTGAAAATCTTCGGATGGGTCGAGAAATGCTTTATATTTTACACTTTTGGACCCCCCCCGACAAGTTTCCTGAGTCAGCACATGCGCTCAGATAATTTGCAGACTTGTAGTTTGAAAACCCTGAAATCTTCTGTTGAAATGCAGATCATAAACATTTTTTATAAAAAAATTACATTAATTATCGCAATTAAGAAAAGACGAAATTACGGAAACTTTATATGACTCAGATAACCAACCTCTGGGGGTCGTGGGAATAAAGCGGTCAAAAACGCAATTTTTATACGACCCCTTAAAAATTTTGTTGCCAGTTCTCCGGTGGCCAGTTCTGTGGTGGCCACTTCTCCGGTGGCCACTTCTCCTACACCCGTCTGATCTCGCTCCTCAAAATATGTAGGTTCAAAAAATCCAACTATGGGCAACTCGATATTAAGCTTTCTGATAAGCATAGCTTGTAATATTATTGAATTCTAAATAACATACAATGAATGATAGTCTGACTGGACTTCTGCAAGGATAGCGCGATTTGTTTCTAGCAAACCATTTTCCATCTCTGTGAATCTGAAATCATATGTGTTCAAAAGAATTAGATCAACTGTCTTCGTACAAAACATGCTGATTGACAACCGACCAACTATTTCCTCCTGTTAAATTAATGAAAATCGCTTTTGTGTCTTGTGTGTTTTATGTACTTTTTATTGCTCACACTTATATCTAACTATCTGTTCTCACTAATAGTTCAAATCGTTGCTGTTTTCATTTAAAATAGCAAAGCACTTTTGAAAAATCCTGAAATAAAGTAATTTTTGAAATTTAAATTTTGTTTTCATTACCACCTAATCCGAAATTTCACGTAAAAAAAAATCATGTCATATTATTTCAATTATTTTTAGGTTGCTGTTGCAAACCGAAAAATCAGTTTCACAGTGGATTTCCTATTTCTTTAAATAAAATTGCGTTAATTAAGTATTTTAAAATTAAAAGATTGTGTTCCCGAAAGTAAAATTTTTTCTTGCCAAGTTGATTACAGAAAATTACTGAAATACTCAAAAGTTTTCCTTAAGTTTTAATTGTCGCAAACTACAGTTCAAGCTTCGTAAATTTATCTTTCCAAGACAAATGTAGAAACTGCAATGACATCCAAACGTCTCTCCTTTTAGATTCAGTGCCATTGTCCGAACCCTTTTAACAGGTAATCAATCAGAAAGGATTAGTGTCAACAGTCCCCGTAAACGAGCAATTTGAATAACAAAGCAAAGGGGGAATGCAATGTTCACTGTTAACCGGAGTTCGAGGTCACTCGGGTGAGCTGGGCAGTGGACAGATTGCGTACCCCGAGTTATTTCGTGCCAGCCGCTATGGGCCACTGAAACGTACCCCGAGTTATTTCGTGCCAGCCGTTATGGGCCACAGAAACGTACCCCGAGTTATTTCGTTCGAGCCGCTTAAAGGGTTAATGTAAGCGCAAGAAGAGCCATTTTAAATGTGAAATGCTGGTACATTAATAACCGGTGTAACTGCCAAGATGTTGAATGCAAGCACGCAAACGTTCATGCATTGTGTCGTACAGGTGCTGGATGTCAGTTACTGGGATGCACTTCCATGCCTGTTGCACTTGGTCGGTCAATACAGGGACGGTTAATGCTGGTTGGAGGTGACGCTGGAGTTGTCGTCCAATGATGTCCCATACGTGCTCGATTGGTGAAAAATCTGGTGATCAAGCAGGCCACGGCAACAGGTCGACACTCTGTAGAGCATGTTGGGTTACCACGGCGGTATGAGGGCGAGCGTTATCCTGTTGGAAAACACCTCCTGGAATGCTGTTCATGAATGGCAGCACAACAGGTTGAATCACCAGACCGACGTACAACTGTGCCGTCAGGGTGCGTGGGATAACCACGAGAGTGCTCCTGCTGTCATAGGAAATTGCTCCCCAGACCATAACTCCAGGTGTAGGTCCCGTGTGTCTCGGCCGCAGACAGGTTGGTTGCAGGCGCTCACCTAGCCTCCTTCTAACCAACACACGGCCATCACTGGCACCTAGGCAGAACCGGTGTCATCAGAAAACACAACAGATCTCCACTCCGTCCTCCAATGAGCGCTAGCTTGACACCACAGACGTCACAAACGGCTGTGGTTTGGAGTAAGTGGAATGCACGCTACAGGGCTTCTGGCTCGGAGCTGTCCTTCAAGTAACCGATTTGTAACAGTTCGTTGTGTCACTGTGGTATCAACCGCAGCTCGAATTGCTGCCGCAGACGTGGTACGATGCGCCACGGTTATACGTCGTACACGGCGGTCTTCCCTCTCAGTAGTTCCATGTGGCCGGCCGGAACCCGGTCTTCTTGAGGCAGTACCTTCCCTCGACCACCGCTGCCAACAATCATGTACAGTGGCTACATTCCTGCCAAGTCGTTCTGCAATATTGCCGAACGAAAATCCACCTTTCGTAGCTCTATTAAACGACCTCGTGCAAACTCCGTGAGCTGTTGATAATGGCTTCTTCGTCTTCTTAAAGGCATTCTTGACTTAACATCAACACCTTACGTCGAATCTCAACGATAACTAACACTCACGAACGTTACAGCGCGTATTTACAGCAAAATTGTTTTGCATGTTCCGAGGGGCGCTACTAGAGCCACACGTATGCGCCGAGCGCGAAATGTATTTAGACGTCATCTTACAGATGTACTCTCACCGCCTACTAACTGTCGTTTATCTAACACAATCCCTTCTTGGTGTTAGGATTTTTTTGTCAGTGTATATTGTTGAATGGGCGAAGAATTGGTTCCGCGAAGACAGCTGAAAGCAGGGATCCCATCGGAGCACCATTTATTTGTTTGTAGATTTGTCCTTGGAAACTGAAGGAGTTAGAATTTGAGTCCAAGTCCATTAACTGGAAGATGCTAAGGAAAGACTCGTGCGAATAAAGCGATGGATTAGATATGGTTTATTTTAAAGTTCCGATGTTGTCCCGTACATGATCGAAGTGCAAAAGAAATCACTGCCAAAAATGTTGTATTTTGGACAGATATTTGCTTGATATTCATGATTAAAATCTAGAAGAAATGTTATTATACTGTCTGATTCAGGGAGATGATTAGCCAGAAAATTTGGATAGTGTTTTTCCTAAACGGTACGTTGAAGGAAACCTTTTTGACAAGATGGTTCTCAATGGATTACCGGTCTTTGTGGTTCTTAAGTCTCCAAAAGCTTCTGAATCTTAGGGTCTGGTGGTAATTCGGCGGCTTTCTTGAGATCATCCGGGAGAGATGTCAACATGGCTGCTCTTACTACCTGTGCAATCCAAAAATTCAATGATTTCGTTCGTAGCATTTTGTATTCAGAAGCGGAGATTAATATTTCGAGTTTCTGATTGTAGTCTAAATCATCCATAATCGTTATCTGCCCGAGTTTTCCCGTTAGCTTTAATTCTATGGAAAGGTCCTTTCTGCGGTTCAAAATCAGTCTCAAAATTTTAAAAGTATTATTTTTATTTGTGCCACGATCGTAACCTAGCGCAACACAGTTTGCGCTGTTCGTCTTTGGTGTCGTCCGGAATTTGCGATATTATGCTCTCAGACTCAGAAATAACGATTTTTTGATTCTCTCTTGTTCGGAAGCAGAACTTTGATCCAAGTTCGAAAGCTTTCGTTTCTTCCAGGATGAGCGTCTCGTCAGAAATATGGAGGAAGGGAACGGCAAAACTTTGAAATTTTTGATTTTGTGATGATTTCAAATATTTCAGCTTCCTGTTGAGTCTAGAAGATTAGAAAAATTGGAGTCATTTGACTAACATGTCCCTTTGGAGCGTTAGATTGTTGAAAGTGATCGAGTCGCAAATTCTATATACTTTCACGTACAGAGTATAATACTTGGTTTCCAAAGACATGACGATCCTATCTTTTCAGGTTTACTAACCTTGACAGGTTCGGACGAAGAAAAGTTTACTTTTTCTTTTCGAACCAAGATATTTTTAACCACATTTTTACATTAAGGTACTTCGGCATCAAACCCAATCCCTCAAGCGGTTGCAAATTTGGGGTAGGGCCGTTCGCTCCCCAGTAAGCTACAGCTGTCAAAATAGTTTTCTTTTTTCGGATCGTGTTAAAATTAATTAATTAAAATAAACGGTACAGTAACTATATACTTAAAATAATAAAGCTCTATTAGTAAACCAAATTCCTTGGCGCAGACTAAAAAGGAAAATTTCCGAGATTTAGCATATCAAACCGATGGCTTTTCCAAAGAAAGTGAGAAGCAAACTGTACACTGAGCAATAGGACTCTTCTACAATTTTAACGCGTTGACTAGTCAATAAAAGAGCAGGTACGACTGTACTTATTGATACAAAGGCACGAGGCATCGTGTTCATGTAGCACTTGGAATTCTGGAGTGAAAAGGAAAGCCATTCACTGCTAAAAGAACTTATACCAAATTTGTGGTGACTCCAGCAAGACGCTATCCTTGCAGGACTCACTGTTAGTAATGATCTTCTATATTTCGCAAATGGCAGTAGCTTTATAGGTGGAGTAATAAGCTAATTTCTTTCTTTCATCCAACACAGGGGCAGCGGACCGGAACTTGACTTCTCTGGATAGGGCCGTGGTTACTTTACCTCTCTTTATGTCCCTTATATGTTCTATGACTCAAATTCTAAATGAACGTTTGGTCATTCCAATGTAGAATCGCTTGGAGACTTCCTGATATTATAGAGGGATGAGATAATCACATGCTTCATTGGAAAGAGGGGGCTTGTCAGTATTTCCCAAAAGCATAGCTCATAAAGATGTGAGAGATCAAATGCCGACCACGAGGTTTATCTTCTTGAGTACGTTCTGGAGTTGATAGGAAATATTTGGCATGTAGGAAATTGAGGCCAGATAGCAAAGCTCTCTTAGAGAGAAATAACATGAGTGCTTATGGCTCTTTCGATAGAGTTGGGCACCAGATTAGGGGTAGGTTCTGCCTCGGAGACCAATTCGACAACCTTTTTTAAATCGCAATGTCTAGAAGGAAGATAATAGGAACTGGCAGAAACCTCTGAAACAACAAGACAGAAGAAAGCTTTAGTTAATTCACCAAACTATATAAATAAATAAGTTTTCGAATTTATTTCTAAAAACTAAACTCGGTTACAGGAATATTTTCCCTATGAGAGATTGCTCTTGAAATTACAGACCTAAGATAAAAGCTATTTATTTGTGTACAGAAGACTTACATCCGGCATTCCAACGAATTTCTGTGTGAGAATAGCTTTAATGAAATATTGTTATTTAACAAGAGCAGCTAGAGGAAATCTCTGATTTTAAGTGCGACCACAGCGATAATGTGTGTTTCACATTGCTTTACATTTTTTTTATTTTGAACCAGAGTAGCAGCAAATGCATTAAAGCTACCCATGTGGTGATTACTCTATTCTTTTTCCAATAGCAACTGAAAAAGGCATGTTCTTCTAGGCATTATTTTCTTTTAAAGACATCTTTTCAAAATCTGGATGACTTGTTAGAACAATATATCAAGATACAAGACTCACACAGTTCTTCGTGAATACTTCTAAATTTCTTTTGTCTTGATTCCAGAAGCCTATATGCACCGTATATTAGAGTGTAACTTCACAAAGTGTAACTTCAACTTATTGCCATGTTTTTGTGTTGAGGTTTTTCCTCTCATATTAAATATCATTTAAATGAATTATACTTAAAAAAAAAAACTTATATTTTCCTTTTATATACTTTTAGTTGTGCATAAAAAGCTCTATAATAATAAATAAATTTTGAACTGAGATATAACAGCAAATCTGTCGATTAAACAACCCGATTATTCTCCATTTACATATACCTATATTATTTTTCGAAATGTAAAACAAATTGAGTTCTGTAGAAGAAATATCTTTTTCATAATACGTGGAAGTAATTCATTCATAATTATTAAGAGAGCAATCAGGCATCTCTGAATTTCAGATGTTTACTTCTTATCGCGTAACATAATTAACATCAAAAACCTAAAAAATTACATCACAATGGAATCGAATCCATGTTTTCCGATTGCCGTTCGAGCGTTCATTCATTTACACCATCCAGGGTGACGAAGTTCCAAGTACAAGAGTGTTAAGAGGCAGAACATTCTGCAATTTTTGCTAGGCGAAGCAAATTTTGCTTCCTCGTAGCGTAAATTCGAGAGACTGGTAAATCGTCTGTCTCTCAAATTACCCCGATTTATAATTTAATGGTATGTGATGCTATTTTAAGTTGATGATACTGTGATGATATTGAACTGCTTTTTCCATCTTAGAAGGAAATAAAATAGGTAATCAAAGGCATTAAACAGGAAATACATAAATTGAAATGGGTAATCAAAGACATATTGAACAAATCTAATTGGTATCATGCTGAAAAGTTGATTTAAAACCGAGTTACTTTTATACTCTGAGAATGTTCACTTTAATGTTGATCATCGGATCTGGATAATACAATTATTCGCATTAGCGGGGTCCGGACAATCGGGGTTATACACTGCATTTACAAAATGTTCCCGACAAATGGCATTAGTTGTGATAAATGGACAATTTTCGACAATGATCAGATGTGAATCCCTGGGTCCAACCATTCATTTACACGAACCTGTGACGTCTAACACCTGCCTAAACATCATTACAGACCAGGTACGCACTTTCATAGCAACGATATTTCTTTGCTGTAATGTATTCTTTTAGCAGCATAATGTGCCGTGCCACACTGCTAGGACTGTTTCGGAATGGTTCGCTAACCACGAGGAACAATTTCAGGTACTGAGCTGCACTCCAAACTTCCCAGACATCACATTAATATCTAAGTTATTGCGTCTTATCTGCGTCTTATCATCTCATCCCGTATTTTAGAAGAGTTAAAGGATCTGCCGGTAAAATGATGCTTAACAGGTGCCAGAAGCCCTGTTTTGAAATTTTCTTATCGTCCTTGCTTCGCGGGAAATAGCCGTTTTGACTGTCAGTGTATCGCCAACGTCATTTTAGGCATTTCGCCATATCAATTTGGCTCTTCGCTGTTTGTTGAGAAATGTATTATTACATATTAGCTTCCATTTACACTGAGTGTTTTATTTAATCCCTGATGTAATAAAAACTTAAAGTTATATGATTTGTCCGGCACAGAGTAAAGTTGATGAGTGTTACATGGAGTTATGCACAAAGTTGTAAAACCGGGAAACCTCTTCATCCTGCTCCAGTTGCAGACAGGTCTGAGTCTCGGTATTTTAGAAATGTTTCGCAGTCTGTCTTGGCTCGAGTTCCGGTACAGGCATGAGTGTTATACTTTCCTAATGGGCCCTGTTTTCTCCCTTGCTGGAGACCAGTGACAAAGTTTTGGGTACGAGCGATTTTGGAAAACTCTTGGTAATGGTGGTCGCTATATCCCTACAGATAAAAGTGATCTTTATCTTTAAATCAAAATTAAATATGGGTCACTATATCTAAACTCATTTTATTGTCTTCAGAAAAATGTCGAACATCCGTTTAGTGCAGGATTCTACAAAACGTTTTACGTAAGTGAAGGGAGGTAGGCGTTTCTACTTTTCGTGAGCCGGAGACATTCTAATAAAATTAAGAAGATCTGCACACCAAACAGAGATCATCGCTCTTTCCACGTTAATAGATGAGTCTCGGAGATATTATCACGGCCGTCACCGGCACACTAACCCAGGGTCTTCCAGTTATGCGCCGGACATTCTACCACTGCACAACAGATAGAAAACAATATATATAATTGTACCGGGTGCGCCATATACAAGAGGCACCGTGGCCAGAAGTTGCTAGGCGCGTTAAAGTTGTTTGGCGGGTTTCCAGTTAAAACCGCTTTGTTCCACTTCTAACCGGTTTCGTCGTGTACAGCTGCAAAGGAATTCTCCGGAGTGGTTAGTCACTGCCAGAGAAGTTGAAGTACGTGGTCATAAGTGTAAGTGAAGAGAGAACAAAGACAACGGAAACGGATTAAGGTACGGAATAGCGTAATTTTATTGTGGAACAGTATTTCAGAAATAACTCATACAAGGTTTTAAATGAGTTCAATAGAAAAAAATTTCACATTGTGAAAATGCACGCAACTAATCCTCACACCCTTGATGAATTAAAAGTGAACAATACGGATGCCATAGCCCAGATTACTGCCGGTGAGTTTTGGCGCGTAGCGAACCACATGTTCAGTCGTGTGCAGCTGTAACTTGATGTCGGGGGACAGCACTTTCAAAAATTGTTGTAAACGCAGGTAAATTACTCCTGTTTTCTCTCATTTCAACTATTCTGTACCATGTATAGAAACATTGCCTGACTGTTGTCTTTGATTATACTCGGGCCTCTTCTATGTGGCACAGCCTGTATATTGTCATTTATATATTTCCCACAACATCACTTATTAAAAATTTTAAAGGTACACCATAGTTTTTCCCTCATCATTTTTAAGAAACATGTAACTCCCCCTTTGGATGTAAACACACTAAATTTTTTTGAAAAGGATTTCAGTAAAAAAATATTTATCGCTAAATTAACGTGTTCACGTGACTGAAATTTGAAATTTGTGTTTCCTGCAATCAAGTGTTTGTGCAAATGCTCATCAGGTAAGGCTTTTCTGTAACTACATTTCAACTACTTCATCTTCCAAGTGACTTTGAAATTAATGTGGTGTGCTAAACCTAAGATCTATCGATCAGTAAAGTTTTTAAATTAACATATTGATCACCTCGAAGTCTTCTGTTGATCTTTACCAGTACCCCTTTGTGTTTTCCCGTTAAATTGCTGATGTATTTTACATCAAGATTTTACGTTTTAGGCATTTTACCAATGACACAATCAATAAGAATATGGAAAATTCCTTTACCTGTTGCACTCCAATTAAAATTAGAAAAACCTTTGGCACATTTTAGATTTAAAAAAGGAAAGATGTCTTCTGAAAACTTACTAGATGATGAAGACCCCGTTCCTTGCTCAAAATTCTCAAAGGTGCATGCGTGTTAACCAGCTTCTACTCAACTGCTCAAGATAATCAGTTTTTTAGAAAAAAAAAAAAAACTTTTGTTCATATGTCACATTTGCACAAAAGTCAAATTATTTTCCCAAAATCGTGACTTTTGAAAAAATAGTTTGATTTTTATTCTTGACTTTTGTGAACATGTCACATGTACGCACGGATTCGCTATGTAATCATAGAATGCACTCACTTAGTCCCATGGCCATATCTAACAAAAAAATTAATTTACAAAGACATTTACCGTTTGTGAGTGAAACGATTGACATTATGTTCCGCATTGTTCCTGATATAACAACGAATTATGGCGTCAACTTGAAGAACACGTTTAAAACTTATGAACTACGTTTTATTCCTTTTTGTTATCCAAAATAACATTACTTTTATTTTTTAATGAACACTTTGCTTGTCACAAAACAAAATAATTTGAATTCGTTAGAGTGAATTTTTATTTATTTAATTTATTTATATTAAAATCCCTTTTATTAAATTCCTAAATCCTTGAAGGCAAGATCGAATCTACGCGGAACATATTGCCAATGAGACCTTTGTTTCAAGATCTTTTATCTAATACATTAAACGTAGGATATAAGAATGTGCTATATTTCGTATGTTAGTAGAAAACAGTAATTATTGCAACCGTAATAATTATACATACATTTATGTTTTACGCAGGAATTTATATCAAAACATTAAATTTAAAGGAAGGCTAAAAATGAAATGATAGCAAAAAAGCATTCAGTTCAAGATTTGTTTTGAGAAAATCTGAAATTAAGAGATAAAAAAAGAACTAAAGAAATATAGTTTTCTGAAAATCATTTTTCAAAAGGAAAAACTCAATTTAAAACTTTTTTTAACTTTAAACTGTTAAATAATCAATAAAAAACGAATATCGTTGGCGTAAATGTATGCATTTTTATCTACATCCTGTACTTGTCATTAATAACGTAAGTAATAATAAGCGCCACATGGAAGGTACATTTCATGTTATTTTCAATTTTATGAGGTTTTCTAACGGAAGAATTTTTGGACGTGTGTTTTGCAGTATTTTACTTTAGAATTTATTTTCATTAAAAAACTTGTCATGTCGCTTCTCCTCTTATAAATTTTAAAAATTGTGTGGAGGAAGGAGGGTTTTCTTCAAAACTCTTTATTGTTTGAAAGCTTCTCAATGAAATTTTTTCTGGGCAGGTTCAGCTTGAAATTTTAATCATATGATAATAAATATTCTTCGTTCACAAAATGATTTTCTTAGAATCTGTTATCATCTTCCTATTAAAAAAATATTTGGTCTGCTATAGGTTTTAAATATATTTTGCTGCGAAACAGATGCTTTAAATTCTGACTCGTTTTCATGAATAACAAGAAAAAATTGACAAAGTAACAAAACCTTTTTTAGAAGTCTTTAAGAAGTGCGGTCTCAGACATTGAAATATTTATTTTGCTCCTTTGCATTCTACTGAATTCCTGTTCACTTCACTAAATCGTAGTCAGAAATTAGAAACAATATGTGAAATCGTGCTGAAGAAATGCTTTCGAGAATATATTTTTATTTCTCGCAAATCAAAATTCGACCAAGGCAGAAATTATTTAATTTTTTCAGTTAACCTCTCTGAATCCAATGTTTAGAAACTGTTCTTCTGGCCTTATACTTTGGTATGGAGAACATACCTTATCAATTTAAACAAAACGTACTTCGCCTCCATTCCTGTGGTTTGTACCACATGAAAGTTTACCGTTTCATGAACATCACAAACGCCGTGGTTTACCTGCCGTTGCTTCTCCTTGCGAAAAGGCGCGCAGGTCGTAATGTTTTAGATCTTTCATGTCTGCGTGGTGCAAAATTGTGACATAGAGTACCCAGCAAAAAACCCAAGTGTTGGGAAACTGCTGGCCACCAGCTGGCAGTGGTGGGTCACTGCTGGCTGAAATCTGCAGCTTACAGCCCGGTAGCTGTCCGTTGGTGGCAGCGCCATTAGTTGAAAGTCATTGACGGTCCTACAGCATCGCCGTGAATTGTGGGACTACAAGCAAATACCCACAGTGGCCGTAGCTGGCAATCAATCGGTTCGACCCAAACACCAAGCGGTAGCAACGGGACTGCGCATGCGCAGAAGCAACATATGCTGTATCTCTCGTGGTACCATTTAGCTGAAGACGACGTTATTGTCACTGTGTTATTTTAGTGGATATTAAGACAAAGAAATCCATTTGTAAAGAGGCGAATAAATTTCCTATAATGAAATGCCACGTCTTCGAAGATATCAGATTAAGCCATAAAATACACCCACTCCATTACCATGAATAATAAGAAATAATTTAGGTGTAATCTTTCTTTTTAACATACACTAAACCGCTAGAAACAAAAGTCCTGAAAAAAATATTTAAAAACGTTATGTTGGAAAAAAAGAAGAATTATACGCGTGCAAAATTTTATCAATTATTTGAAAAAATAAGAACAACGCTATGTGGATATAATGTACTCATTCATGGGTTGAATACATTAGACTGGACGAATTAACTTCTAAAAACAACAAGAAGTAAAGTAAAACATATTTTCTCTGTAAAACAAATGTAGCTTCGGACAGCGGAAAGGAAAGATACAACGTTAAAAATGTAATAGAATGTGAGATGAACGGGTAAATATATTAATTCAACAATAGCCTTTCAGGACGAAAACGACAGCACAAAATTTTGGAAGCGCCTTTAAGTTTTTACGCTCTTGCAAATTGAGTAAAGTTCCCTTAAAGTAAAATAAAAATAATCGTTACGTTGAAAAAATAAATTTAAGAATTATATGAAACTCACAGTTATGAAAAATACCGCACAATATTGTAAAATTAATAAGCGGACCATCCGTTACACATCCCGCAAGAAAGAGGCTCAGTTTCAAGCAAACTCTCGTGCATGGCAAATCATTCGTTTTGGTAGAGCGCTCACTTCCCACGCAGACAGTCTATGTTTCGTTTCCATCCACCCCCAAACGGAAGTTTTTCTGGACATAGTGAGAAAATTTTCCCAGAGCAGAGCTGAAATGCAGAAGTTTCGTAAGGTGAAAAAAAAAAAGTAGCTGTATATTTGTTAAACTGCGGTTACCCCCTTTTTTACGGCTAATACTGGGAAATTGGAACACAATATGGAGCAAGCCATAAGTTACCTCACGTGAATGCCGGCCGCTACTGCCGGGAAACTAGCGTACCACATTAAGCTAGCCATCATTTATGGCACCTGCTTACAATGCCGCAGGATGGCAATTGCGGCATCTGCTGCCTGTGACGGAAAACTATAGTGGCCATGTTCTTGGCATATGAAACTGATGGGGGTGAGATTGTCGCCCCGCTGTTGGCCTGAAATGCTGGTAAATGTGATGGTCGCCCCGAAATTTTATTGGCCGTTGGGCGGGGCAACATAGTTCTGGGCCACCGCTGGCAGTGCTGGCATCCATCAGTAGCCCAGGGCTGGCCGAGCAATGCTGTTTTTGCTGGGTATTCATAGTAAGAATTTTGCTGTTGTAGGAAACTCACCTGGGACCATCCACGAATGCAGTATTTTTGACAAGCTTAAGAGCAATGTAGAAGCCAAAGAAGTTTCGTATATGTCGAAGCCATGCGTAAAAGGTTTTTTTTTTTTTTTTAGATGATGACAAAAACATTTTGTAAACTAAATTGTTGAACAATCTTGCAGTAATTCACTAGGAGCTGTAGCTGCTTAGTTTTTCCCGGAAGAAAAACTGTTTTTTTTTCCTAAACAAAGAAGGAAAACAAGTGAGGAAATAAAATAAACAAACAACAAAACAAAAGCTGATGTACAGAGTGAGTCTTTGAATTATACATGCAGATCAATCCAGAAAAATCTAAGCAAAATTGTGTACCTGTATTTGTTTTGTTAGAACTAACAGAACAAGGTATATGGTATCACCAGAAATAATACTGCTGAGCCATTAAAGTTAAATTCAAAGGTATTTTCGTTGTAACAAAATTTTAAAGGTTAATATAACTAATTCGAACTAAGAAGGATAGCTTCCTCAATAATATTTTTCCAAGTACTAGCAGAAAAACTGTACTTTTTTAATATTTTTTTAAAAACAAAGAGAAAGTTCAGACAATAATCAACCTGGAGAATTTGCACGTAAGACAAAACTGATTACCTATATACCCTACGATTTTAAATTATGACTTACCTTTAGATGCGTGGTATGATAAAATTCAGGATGCCAGGTAATCCGGTAAAATGCGTGTGTTTGATTCCCTCTCGAAGACGACGTGCAGAATCTCTACGAAAGAAGTCTGTCAAAGAAAATTATTCCGTATAAGAGAATGTATAATATTTCGTCAGATCATGTAGCACACTTCGAAATATTCGTTCATTAATCTCTTAGGAATTCTATTTTTGCCAGAATTTGTTATATTGATAAGTATTTGCGTGCCTTCCACACTTTATGGGATTAAATTTATTTTCCAAATTTTAAAAATACAATTCATTGACATATATCAGAGCAGAGAACCTCCTATTTAAATACAAATTTTTACACAAGCTTTCTTATAATCCCAGATAATACTTCTGTTTTTCCTGCATTCAGTATGTAAGTTTTACCGTGTAATTTCTGTTACAAACATTCAGTATAGGGGTTTTATCGTGTCGCATCTGTTATGTACTGATGTCAAAATATCAAGCAATGAGACTGAGTCGGAGGAATTCCAAAATTTAATGTATATTTAGCGTTCTTTTTCCAAAAATGACAGCTTTTTAAAAATGAAATTTTCCTTCTTTCTGATTGTTTAAAACTTTTTCATAGAATAAACAAATTTGTTTTCAGTATCTTTATTTTGTATTTAATCAAACTGTTTTTTTTTTCTAAAAATTCCTGCTGTACGCCATTACTTAAAAATTAGTTCCTGTACGCATGGGAATTTTGCAGTATCAAGCCTGTCACGTGAACACTATTTCCATTCATCTTATTCATCATCATCATCATCATTGTCAACCATTATCAATCCACCGCTGGACGAAAGTCTCTCAAAACCTCTTCCACAACTGTCTGTCTTGTGCCAGTCTCCTCCATGTTACTCCTGCATACTTTCGAATTTCATCCACCCATCTCCCATGTGGTCGCCTTCTAGGTATTTTCCTGCTCCTCCGAATCAAATCTAAAATTTCGGTTGTCCATCGATGGTCTGTCTTTCTGTGAGGTATGGCCAGCCCATTGCCATTTCAGAGATTTAACTCTGATCATGATGTCTTCCACTCTAGTCATTTTTCTGATACACGAGTTCCTCTTCTTTTCTCTCCTGGTTACACCAAGCATGCACCTCTCCATGCTTATTTGAGTTGTCTGCAGCCTTTGTATGTCTCTTTTAGTTAAGGTCCACGTCTCTGCACCATACGTAAGCACTGGAATGATGCATTGATCAAACACTTTTCTTTTAAGACATAATGGCATATCGCTCTTGAAAATTATGCTGTTTCTTCCAAAAGCTCTCCAGGCAAGTTTTGTACGCCGATTAATTTCTTCATCAATGTGACCCTCACTTGATATCTGCTGTCCAAGATAAACGCACGTGTCTGTTATCTCCAGCTTTTCTCCATCAATCGATAAATCTTCATTTCTTGTAAAAGCATTGTACATCACTTTTGTGTTCTGAAAGTTCACATTTTATCAAACTTCTTTACTCTTGTCAGGAAGTTCCTAGATTATACTCTGCAGCTCTGATAGGGTAGTTGCAAAAATGACTTATTACTGTATACTAAGTCCGTAGCCTGGAGTTTATTTGAGCGTATGTCATTTGTGTCATTAACACACAGATAGTATCCATTCTTTCCAACGATTATTTATTCCTAATACAGAATAAATCCGCACCAGATCCAGCTATCAGTATGATTTCTTTACACACGTTTTCCAAAACTGATTAACGGTAGTTACTAAAACACATTTTGTGATTACCGTCCTTTTACAAGTAGCGTTTTTGGTAACGAATTACAGTATGCTCATGAAGAACCAATCGAATTCCAGTAGGCTTATGTCCTGCAATTTTCGGTCCAAGTACTAATTATGTTGTCAATGAGTATTCTTGAGTCTGACATGGGCATGTATTTCCAACATCTTTGAAAGATGGCTATGAAGACAAAATAAAAGCCAACACATCCTGTAAATTGATAAAAAGAAGTATTTGTTTCAGCAAGGAAGTATAAAATATAATCCTAACATAATTGTACACCGGGAAAATCTGAAATGAGGTGTTGCTGCGTCTGGTTAATGGAAGAACAGCACTCCCGTGAGTCCAACTTGCGTCTATGCAAAAGTGCTTTTCATAGTTGTTACTTAGGACTGTCTAAAGATATGGACAATGTTATTCGTTGTTTAGTAGGAACGTTAACTCACTTCGTAATATGCCTACACTTCGGAGATTAAATATGTGCCACTTTTGAACAGATATTAAAAACTATTATCAAGCTCTTTATCAGAGAATAAAAAAATTAAAATACTGAAACGAAAGATAATTTTTGTTATTCACAGATTATTTCATATTGCAAGAAAAGAGAAGCTGTCTGTTTGCACACTGAAAAAACTAGGACTCTCTCAAACGTTTTTAAGAGTATGCTCAAGATTGAGTCCTGGATGACGCATGGGTGGTGTGTTTATCTTATATTACTGGCTCTCTCAACAGCCATTAGAACCAACAGACAAAACGCTTGTGCCACTGCTCCTGGTTCTTACGCTAATGTGGTCGCTAAACTCAGAGGCAAAATTGATTTTATTTTTTATGAGCACGAAAAGAAAATGAACATCGAGGCAGTTGTTTGCTGGTCATCTGCATTAGGAATTATTTTGAAACGCGTTAAACAACAAGAAATATTAGTGGAGTCAAATGATTTAGTTGTTCTATAAGTAATTGGAATAATTTCTCACAAACGTCGAAATTTTAAAGTTAATTTAGGGCAGAAAATCTACGGCGTTCAAATGAGGAAACAGTGTGTTACGTTTTCGTATAATTGAAACACTAGATGGAGAATGACGTGGAATTGTGTTTCTCCCTGTTTTTCATCTCCCTCTAATTAGTTTCTTATGAAGCCTTCTTCGCCATCCATACATATAAATGCTGGCATGAGTCCTAAATAAACTTTGCTTTTTCTGACACACATCCTTGGCATGGAGTGAAATCATTCGTGAACCTAAACACTTCGACAAGAGTATAGGTTTACTGTTGCTGCGGGAAATGAGAGTGTTCTCCAATTACGAATAGAACATCAAGATTTCTTTGCCTCTAAGTAAGCATTGGTGAAGTAACATACGGAGAAGAAACAGAAAACACTATATTCTCCTAAAAATATTCTTACAAATGTATTTTATTATTTATATTACACCATAGTAAGATGTCTGCGTATAATTAATACTATGTACTATGCATTTACCTTAAAATCTCGAACTCAATAATGTATTAAATATCGTTTGCAATATTTAACGGCAAATATATTATTTAAATATACAATGACATTGTGTCATTTAGACATTGTTTGAAGTTGTAAAACGTTTGTTATCTCAGAGGTGGTGAATTAGATATAAGTGAGGCTCTTAAAGTGCGTGCACTTAATTTGTTATAGTTTGCATTTTTATATAAAATAGCAGATGTTTGACACAAAATTAAATATAGAGACTCAAAGCACACATTTTAATAAAGCGCTGGATTTCCTAAAATGCAGAAAATATAATAAGAATGAGCAATCGATTGAACTTGTTCTCAGGAGCACATGCCTTATTTAATATAAGATATCTACATTTTCGAAGCGCCAAAAACAAAAGAGAATGAGCAAGCCACCTTTTCTAGTAAGGACTTCACTGCTGAAACATGGAAACTAAAACTTCCAATTCATGGAATTATCGAGGTGTTATTTTCAAATGCTTTCGCTATGCTTCTTATTAATTTGAAATAAGTAAACAATAACGCTGTTCGAACATAAACTAAATAATAAATTTACAGTTCATTTCAGCAGAAGTGATGAAAGTAAAGCAAACTCTTTCTGGGTTTGTAACGGTTGGAAATATGTTAAGGGACCTAGAAAGTGTATTTGATTAAAAACCTAGAAAAAGCAGGGAGAGAAAAATTACCGTTTTACCTACCGCAGACGAAGTTGAATGTTACGTGAGCCGCAGAACCTTAATATTCTTATTTGGTTATCAGTAGTTCTAAATGATTAATCAAATATCGCTGTAGTTTATTGTGAGGATTGTTGCAATGAAGCTGTAGGAAAAATTTAAATAACCGTGTCACCTGGGATCGATAAAGATGATATTTGTTGAGGTGTGGTTGATGTTGGAAGGTAAAGCCTAAATTAATATTATAGTGTTTTCATTTGAGGTTGGTTTGAAGAAATCTTAAAAGCAAATGCGGAAATGCGGATTTCAGAGAGATGTGGTCAACGATTGTAGGGATGCAAAGATCAGAATTCATAATGTTAGCCTGCAGAAACCTAAATTAACTTAAGAGCGAAAAAGTCACAATTATGAAAGGAAAATACAGCTTGTATTTAAATATTAATATATAGTCATGCTGTAGACGATTTTAGAAAGACAAGGATCGATCGATAGTCTTTAACAAACATTAGAAATAACAAACTGACCCATTATGGCAAGTGTATACAATTAGCAGTCCCTCACCGGCCACCAAAGTGTGTCCGTCTGGTCCACGGTAAAAAATTAAACCGAAAAAAAAGTTTAAAATCCACAAGCAAAAAAAACAAAAAAAAAACGACGTTAATCAATATTTGTAGGATAAAACAGTATAAAAATGTTTTGTTTGATTCAGTTCTGTGACAGTGTTTAAACGTTTCAGAATGTGCATTCACACATTACATATTATAAAACTAATTCGGTAGTATTCTTGCGGGATTCCCTGAGTCTCCTATACAAGTTTTTGCTAGGCGCCATGGAGTGAGGAAGGAGGACTCGCATATTCGTGTGTTGTGTTCACCTCTCGAGGTGACACGTGTGCATTCTTTCTGGCAGCATTTGAAACTAACACTTCCGCGGTTTATTTGGTATGTTTCTTCGTGCAGTGCCGAGCACAACAGATCTAATTATTGTGATCGTTCAAAATTTCCTCCTCAACGCTATAAAAGAAAAAAGTTGACAGTGAAAATCCAGAGTTTAGCAGTGACTGACAGATAACTTTTTTTTTATTTTACAACAGAGAAAATTGGCTATTCTTTTATGCCTAGTGTGCAACGAAATTGTGTGTGTACGCATAATATGCAAATACGAAGCGCCATTATGGTACTAAAAAGGCGAGTTTTAATCAGAAATTTCCTCCTGGATCGGGTAACAGGAAAACTGCAATATCTCTCATTAAAATTCTCATTAATGTCTTGATGACTAAACCTCAATTTAAAATGTTATGTTTGTAATTTTACGTTAATGCAAGTAACTAATTTCTGAAAGGTACTTTATTTGTTTTCATTTGTCGGCTATGTAAGGTTTATTTTATAATTTTAACATTATCTTTAATAGATCTTAAAATTAAAAAAAAAAATATTTGTATGAATATCAGTATATTGTGTAATTTGCATTTGTCAAATTAAGTATTCACACTCTCTGGGCAGGATCCATGAAAAAAAATGTGCCCCTTGGAGTAAAGTAATTCACATCCAGTTATGTACGTGAATGCAGTCGTATATATATATACGAATCAGTGCAGCTCTTTCAGATGACAGAGAAGAAATTTCGGTTTACACTTTTCTGTAAACACTCTAATAAGTATAATGAATTGAGATTTCTAATATTTCAAAAGAATCCAAAAGGGAAAAAAATAAGATTACCTAATAATAAAACAATGCCGCAACTTACTACCAGATGAAACAAATTAACAGCCACACCGTCTAGATAAACTCAAGTGCACTGATAACTCGACCTTAAGCCCTCGACGGCAACATTTTATTCCGAACCGGCAGTAAAAATAATGGACTCATCGGAAAGCTTAGCTTTGCTGCCTCATGAAATGAAAAGGCATGACTGACTATCTTACCCGATCTACTTTTCCATCGGTTAAGTTAGGTCTTAATATTATCTTCTGAAATTGTGTCGCACAAATTGCTCAACAAAAATTAAGCCAAACAAAGAAATAATATTTGGAGTTGAATTAAAACATTATTTTCCAGAAATATAGCTCTTTTGCTGATCTCTGAAAATTAGTTGAATCACACGATAAATAGAGGACAACACACAGACAAAACGTATTAAATTTATTAGAAAAAAATCATTAAAACATTAGTAGAATCTCAGAATGAATGGATGGCAAACAGAAGCAGAAAGTTATTTCCGTTGTACTGAATGAAGCAAATCCGGACGACAGGATGTTTTTGATGTTTTGTAAGCAAATATTTGCCTATGCGGCAGCCATTTTTACAGGGATTCGCGAAAAAAATTGTAGAGTAACAATAGTTTAGGTATTTTTTTTTATTTTAAATCATTTACAACAGATAACTATGTACTTCCAAAAATGACATTAATAACATTATGCAATTACTAAATAAGCTTGCGTTACAAATACTTTGGGTTACGAAAGAATAAACCTGATCCGAAAAGTACCTCAACTACCCCTGTTTCGCCTACTTTTATACACGAAGCGTATCCATTGATTAATTCATTAAAGGGAATCTAACTTATAGTTTATTTAAAATATAAATATACTATTTTTTCTTGGTAAAATAGTGCAAAAAAAAATCCCATATAAAATTCTTTAGAAGCCTTTCTTCGTCATGCACTATAACCGTTAATTTTGAAATATGTTTCAGAGTGTATTTATTAAACACTATCATGCGCTTATTAAGTTGTGAAAGTTTTACGGGTTGTATCCATGTTACTTTCAGGATGACAATGCCACCTGTCATGTAGCGAGGTTCACCATGGCTTGGTATGGTGACAATGGGGTTAATCGAATGGACTGTCCTGCGCAGAGCCCGGACCTTAACCCTATCGACCACCTCTGGGACGTGTTGGAGCGTCGACTTAAGGGGTGCCCCCACCGTCCGAAATCGATGAAGGAATTGACCTGTCTTCTCCAAGCCGAGTGGAAGAAAATACCGCTAGCCGTCGTACAACGCCTATTTGAGAGTATGCCCCAGAGGTCGCAGCTATAATCACCGCTCGTGGAGGCTGCACCAACTATTGAAGGTGAATAAACTTCGTTTACCTTTGCTATCACATGTGTCCAAATACTTGTTGGTAGATAGTGTACAACAATCCCTTTTGCTTCCCTATTGAATGTCAGTACGTCCGGTTGTCTACATAGAATTTTTTCCAAAAATAACTTTTCAAAGATAGCGTATTCAATGTTCCATTGGCTTATAAGGAGAGAAATAATTTTCTATTAAAAGAGTAACTTGATTGATATGTATCAATTGTCCAATTAATGATCAATCTACCCCGACGAAAGGAAAAAGAATCAGGAAAAACAGAGTTTTATTCGGAATTGATCGCACCAGCCTCATTTTTAATATGTATGGGGAAAAAACATGAAAAGTAAAAGAAAAATAGAAAAAAAAAAATTGGGAATCCGCTTTCATCTCTCGTTGACGATCGACTGCAAATGAAGTTTTAATAACATATTGTTTGACAGTTTCAATATTCCTAGACGCTTTTCACTAAATTCTATAGTGAAGCTTCTACATTTAGCAGAAATGATTTTATTTGCTTTAAGGTTTAACAAATGCATTTTGGAGATACCAATCATTCTACTTTAAATTCCTTTAAAGCTATTAGCAGTACTATTTCCTTTTCGTAATTATTAGATCCGGTCGGCCTGAAACGACAACCAAGAAATTTACTTTTCTCAAATTACGTTTCTTTTTTCATACAAACACGTTTTTCTTTGCAATTTGAAATACCTCACCTAATTAAACAAAATAAAGAAGTTCTTTGAACACTAATGGTTCTGTTCTTTGATTATAATCTTACGAGTTCTTAATAATATCTATTTTACTGTAAAGTATATATAAATCTTGCAGGTGTATACGTATTTTAGTCGCTATTTTAATTCGTGCCGTTAAAAACTATCCACTCCTATACCAAACTCAGAGGTTAATATGGAATTGCACCACTTAAAATACACATAAAAGTATCCATTCCTATATGGGAGCTAACAGGTTAATATGGAATTGGAAAACGTAGGAGCATTAAGTTCACACAACTGCCGTCGTATTGTAAACGTATTATAGCAATAGCGCATTATACGAGTATACTGCCATTATGACAGTAATTTTCACTATTACGTTAATTTTTAAGTAATCATTTAGTGAATAATGGGTATAGTTCCAATTCTAAAAACCAAGGCTGAAGATAAAGGAAACACACACACTTAAACACAAAACTATGATTGTGGCATTTTTTCTAGGAAATTACCCAAAGAACCAGCACGATGGATCCTACTGTTAAGAGACAAAACGCTGATAAGCATTAGTGCAAATTGGGAGAAAACACAAAACACCATTTCAGAAGGCATACCTTCATGTCTGCTAAATTTGTTGCCCCAGCTAGTAAGGATAATTGGAACAAAAACCTCATAAAATATCTGTTAGCTCGATAATACTTTTAATCTGACAGTTTTCTCCTCAATTCGTTTCCTGTGTTCTTGGAATATGGCTCAGCGGTCTTAACGGTGACTTGTGACAGTTCGCTCAAGATGGTTTCAGAATCGCATCCCTGTGAGGTACGGATGTTGTGTTTCTCTTACTTTGCGCCCCCCCTCCTGTTACAAATGGCCTTAAAATAGGGACGAGATTCGCTTATTGCACATCCAGTGGCTTACGGTGGTTGTTAAACCCCGAAGAGAAAACAAATACATGGCGAAGTTGACGTCATATCTAGAAAAATTTAAGTGTCATTCTCATTCCCAATCCACGCTTTCTTTATTATTTTATTCCATTGCATCTGAGATATATGCACTTGATCTTTTGTATTTTCACTAAACATTTTTTATAATATTTTCTTCTTCACTAATTTAATTAATAAAGAGTTTCTAACACTCTTTTTATGCATTTAGAACTTCAAATAAAATTCATTGAATATAAATATAATCGATCCAAGAATTCATTCAAATCTTTGTGCATCGAAAGGACAGTTAAACGCAATTAATTAACGCACGAATCGATTAGAATGCGATAAATCGTACATTCTATAACAATGATAAAATTATTTGAAACATTGCTTATTATAATCTTTAGAATTTATATGATTGTTACGTTCTGTTGTATGTATGACTAGAGGGTCAGGAATAACTTTCCAACTACAGAGAGCTGGTGGTAATTGATCTACATCTTTTCAACGGAGAGTTGTTGTAAAGTGTGAATGAGACAATCTATATTTAATCTTGTTGAATTCCAAAATAGTAGCAATTGTTTAATGGTCCCCAAATATATTATTCTGTTGTGGTGCTTGTGATAACCCCTGACTCACGGATTTTTAACAACTGTATGATATCTGCTTTTGTAGCGTATTCAGTTTGGATTTACCATTAAACATGAAAAAGCTGAACTAAATAATGGTACCTGAATATTGGGAATTACGACATATTCTAACGAAAATCTGGTTTCAAAATTTTATTGGGCACTCCATTTAAGTATAAGTTAACTTTATGGTGAGGGCAGACAGAGTGTTTTATGAAGTGTAAGAAAGTCTTGTCTCGCAATCACATATTTTTTGCAATGTACCGTATCACTAAAATAATAAGCTAAAACTAATCGTATTGGGTACTGGAATTGTTATATTTTGTTTTCCTGTTCATGATCCGCTTGGTCAGATATCATTTAAAGTGCGGTTGTGAATTGTGTATTGACATATATCAGTACTCAAAAACATATTAAGTTGTAAATGACTTCTTGATACGGCACTCTGTTGTAAAACTATTTTTACAACACTTTAAAATCTGGAAAAAACACTACTGACTAATGAAATTTATAAATTGGTTTATAGATCCTTAAACAAGAGCAAGTGAAATTTTCATGAAATTAATGGCTCCTAAATATGTTTCTTTTACAAACCTACCTGGGAGAGAACAATGTGAGCAACAACGGCTTTGTAAAATATGTTATGTCAATATAGAACAATAAAGTTTAACCATCATAAATATATTTATAGCTGAGCCCCATGTTCAATTAAATATCTGCGACCACTTCGTTATTCTAAAATTAAATTGAAAAGAAGTTTGTTAAGAGTAAGTTATGTGTGTGGTGAGATAACTCACGAAAAAAGCTAGGTCACCGTAAAAGCAGATACTTGAATTTCTAGTTTCAAATTAAATTTAGTTTTTAGTACTTTATTCTTAAAATGAACTTAAAATATAAAAGAAATTATTAACTTCATTTATTTGTTAAGGTGTCATTTTGTGTTTTTAAGCAAGTGTTTAAGCGCTTCCATTGTATTTTGTCTTGGGCAAACCACACTCAGGAGCCTTAATGGACAATGGATTTTTTTTTGATTGGAGGTCTAACGACCATCGTAAGCACCTCAATGGGCTATAAGCAGTCGCCCGTCCCGAATTTAGGGTATCTGGTTCCAGGGAAGGGAGAGAGCCAGTGCCGTAAGACAAACACAACAACCATGCCTCACCGAGATTCGAAACCGGACCCCGTTCGGACGAATGATCAGAGGCCATCGCTTAGACCACTGCGCCACCGGGGCTGCGACAATAGATTGCCAACGGGATATCATTGTCAACTAAAGCTAATCTTGTTAATGCTTAGTTGGTTTCAAAATGTACGCTAGCTCGCGTACTAACAAATCTTAGCAAAAATGACACGCCTCATGTTCAGGTTCCTTTCGAACGGAAATCAAAAAGGTCATTCGCTTGGGTGTGCTATATGAAAAAACCTCTCTGGGAGGGCTGGAAAAAAATAACTTGCTAATTTGTTTTAAGGCTATGAGGTTTTTGTACTAATCTAAATGCTTAACAAATCAAGTGTGCCCTACTGACAATTTCTTGTGTTACATGTTTCGAATGGATTGCTAAAAATATATAAGCAATAATTCACAGAATAAAATAGCTGAGTTCAATCAGGAAAATTTAAATCTTATTCATAGCTTTAATCAAAACAAAATTTAAGTACAAAATAATTATATTTTATAAGTTTTCCAAAGAGAAAAGTTGAAATCCATGAACTTCACGTTCCACTCATTTTTTAATGAGCGATCATATTGAAACGTAATAGGCCTATTCTTTTACTAAACTCGAAGAGACTTTGTATTCAAGCTAGATCTCTATGTGCTCTAAACTAGACAGATAAACTGTCGTTGAGTGGGTTTGTCGAATTTTCGCTGCTGGAGTTGGTGTTGGAGTTTTAAAAGACAGGCTCCATCTTTTCGTGAATTGCAGTTTGGGAAAAATGTGTGAAAGGAAGTGAGTGTCGTCATGGGCTGACTTCGCTTGCACATACGCCTCTCAAGTTATTAAGATATATCATATCTATCCTGGGAAAGACATTTTGCATTTGTTAATAGTTGCAGAAAAAACTTCCGAATACGGTCATATCAAAGTGAAATCATAAATGTAGAAGAAATAGAGGAAATAGCCAAGATGTGATTTGGAAAACGAAAAGAATAATCAGAAACAGAATGCAGACACAGCAGAAAGCTTTCCGAGAATTCAATTTATTATCTTTGTAAGAAAGTGATGAAAAACAAAGAACATACAAATGTATTTGTACAACTTTTCGTGCCTATATATAACCTAAATTTAGCAGTAAAATAATACTTTCAACATGAACTCTTCTTTTAGATTTAGATGTTTAGTACTGTTTCAAAAATTGAAAGTGAAATTCTAGAGTGTAAAATTGATAACAAAAATATTTCAAGAATAATGTAAATCTTTACGGAGGCAAGTCTGTAGTAAGGATTAGATTTTTACATCCAGTACATCAGAGGTGTGCCCGCGTTGGTGTTAATCCCTTCCTCCCGCCCCTCCCCCTAAAAAGAAATATTAATAAAAAAGGGAACCTTTGATATTTCAAAAACGGAATTCTAAAACGCAAAATTTTGTAGTGTTTGAAATTGTTTCATGCCAAATGTCTTTTCACAATACAATGGCTTTTCCCAAAGATTGGCAATTTGATAGCACTCATGGCTTTAATGTCTCGCTCTGTATAAAATACTTCCGATTTTCATATCGTATGTTCGGCTTTTCCCTCGTGAAATGCTAATTTCACGAAAACTCCGTGTAGTATGATACTCGTATTTTCATGAGGATTAAGTATTAATAAAGGTACCAGTTAGTATTAGCTGCTTCTAAAATGTTTTCCAACATTGTGTCAACTTGTTCTACAGCTGAGTTTAACGACAAATATGATATAAACTTAGTGCCGAAACCTTTTCCTAGATATATTTATGATGAAAGACCTCACATTGTCAACTGTAACGGGCCAATCAAAGAAACTCGCCTTCTATGTGTTTATATCTTAATGTTCGGATGAAGGTGTTATTCAGCTGCTAACACTGGGCAAATTTCAACTTTAAAAATTATTATGAGTTGTACAGTTATTGAAATATTTGAGGTTCAAGTTATTTCAATTTAACACAAACACATCTTTTAAATAGGTGTTTCGCCTGTTAGGAAGTATTGAAAAAAAATACGTAACGCATACAGCATAAAAGCGCAATTTTCTGGTGATGAGATTGGAACCCGTATCTTACTTATTCGGTGTAGGATATTCTACCACTTGAGCTACACCGACGAAGGCTTATCGTTGTGGCTTGCCGTTTTGACATGTGCAGCACATCTGAGCTAGGTACGTCACATGTGCACCACACCCGGCGTAAAAAAAAGGGGGTCAAGAAATCCGAGTTTTCGCGTCCACCACAACACCATGATTCAAAGAGGAAGACGAAATTTGTATCAATCCTAGACGAAGAGTTGAAGAAGCATAAAACATGTTTCTGGACCCTCACGGTTAGAGATTCAACTTGCGCTCAAGCGGGAATATAGCGAAATATGTCTTTTTTATCGGTGGTTTGATTCGAACCCATATACGTTTTCTCCCACGTCGCGCGTTTTACTATAAGAACTGCACCGAAAAACTCCTGGTTTTTCAGGTTGCGATTTTGAAATGTGCATCACCTTTGAGGTACGAACGTCGAACACACACACAGGGATATTCAATGCAACCTGCCATCGCTATCTTTCCACAGAGCTGATCTCTTGCTTTAAAATTCCACTGCAATAACTTCCAAAACATATACCTCAAAGAGTATCTTGGATAATCTCCACCGTAAAAGTATTGTACTAGAAATAGACCATTTGTCAGTGCACAATGTTTTTTAACTTTAAAACTGAGATTTTCCACACTCCTCAGTCAAATAATATAACAAACACAAGTACCGTAGAAGTACGTACAAAAGTAATAGGATGTCAGGAAGGAATTCACATGAAACCAAAACAGTGGTTTGAATTCTTTTTACTTATTTATCATATATCATGAACTAATCACAGAAAAATAATTCATTAAAAAGTCCAGTTAAGTACATGGAACAGAGTCACAAATAGCACCTCATTTTCTCTAAATGTTATGTCGTAGGTAGGCTAAGCTATCTTGTCTTCAAAGATTAAGGCGCCTCATGGAACAAACTGCAGAGCGTGCTCCGCTGAGGATCTCTGAAGTACCTGTATCCCTCTCTCTCGAAGGCGAGGGGGTCACAGAGATTAATACTCAGTAAACACCATTGAACCCTTTTCGTCATTCAACAATTGAAACGGTTTTGAGGATCTAAATTCTGAATTTACATTCACTCAAATTTCACCTCGTCTTTTGTTCGCATTTATACTACACCACTGCTTTCACTTACACATTTCCTCTTTTTCAGACAAAACAGCTCTAGGCATCCAATCCGTTTGGCTACAAAAGCAGGCAGGCACTCCGGTGTTACCTGAAAAGAGAGCAGATCCAAAGTGTGAAGAATTATAAAAAGAAAAACAGAACTGAAATTATAAAAAGAAAAACAGAACTGAAATTATAAAAAGAAAAACAGAACTGAGGGGCAGGAAACACTGTTCCTCCTAATCGAGAATTAAGTATCTCAGTTTAAATCTAAACTTGAGTTCCTGAATTTCACAGTAAAATGCAATTCTCCGATAAACATTTATGTATCACTAAAAAATAATTTTTAATTGTAGGTTTTCCATTATTAAGTTTATGGCAGTACATCCCTAAATTAATTGAAAAACTATAATTTTATTATTTTAAATTAAATCCTTAAATTTTATTACAATAATATTACAGTATATATGAACTAATAAGTAGGAGATTCACATGATTTTTATCTTTTTTTTTTAACTAAAACACTACCGTTAATTCACGAACTTCATGTTCACAACATTATTAAATTCTTAGGAATTATGACACGCATTCATTTTATGAGCAAAGTATTAAATGGATCATTTCTTGTTGTTATGTTTTATTTTATTAGATATTTTTATTTCAAGATTAAGATTAATAGCTGTAAAAAATTGTTTTAAAGGCAATTCATATTGTTAGATAATGCTATAGTTTAGACATAAAATTGAACTCTAGTGAAAATTTAAATTATTTTGTAATCCAGTGAGTATTTTTCTCCAGCTCATCCATCTTGATTAAATTGCTGCTCAGGCAACTTTCTCCTCTCTATTTGAACTCTGTTATATAGCATTCTCTTTAGGTTCCATATCACTTACAACGTACTTCCCCTTCTTTTTTCACTGTGAGTAACTTTATTTCGCTCCGTTTATACTTGATAGTTTGTTTCCGCAACAATTACCTGGAATACAATGTTCTTCTGTTTTGGGAACGGCCGTAACTTTATTATTTGAGATACTGTTGGGAGGAAGAACCCTGCCCACAGTGCGATTCATTTCCATACTCTCTGCGCAAACTGACATTTTTCTAATAAACGTAGTCTGTCCTTTATGTAGTTGTAATGCCAGCAGCTGTGTTTTTGTCCTCCATCCCGAAGATTTGTTCTTTGTCTAGTCGGTAAAACATTGTGGGCAAGATTGAAGATGAAGTCTCTCCATGATGGGAATAGATAACGTGATGCTATGTTCTCCCAAGCTTTCTTATTATTGTATCCCTGCGGCAAATGGAACTCATGAGTCTCCAGCTTCCGATTAGGAATATTCTCAAAATATATCTATCTGGTTGTGTTGTCTTGATTAGAACTGTATTTACTTCCATATGTTTGTTGATCTTGGTACAATTTCTGCATCATATGTCTGTTTGGTCCTTTCCAGATTATTTCTCGACTTGTAAATTTCTCAGGTTTAAATCCCAGCAAGTACTTAAAAAGGTTACTATTTGGAAATATGTTCTCGTTTAACCATTTTTTGATGTAAAGGCATCGTATTGTATGAAACCAAATGGCAAGATTTTTAATTTCCAGTCCACCATTGTTCTCTGGTATAAGACAATTCTTCCAATATCTTCTTTCATCTTACCCTTCCACAGAAATCTGAACAAACATCGAGCGATTTTAAACAAGGTTAACCTTGGAGGGTCTTACAGAACTCCCACACAGGCACATTTTGTTGCTAGAATTGTATTGACTAATTTCGTTCTACTAGCTAACGAAATTTCATGGATTTTCCACTCTTCCATCTAACGCTGTAGTTCCTGTAAGATCTTTTCCTTTGTAGTTTTGCTGATTCCGTAAAGGCCTAAAATTTTAATTTCAGAATAGCTTGGGATACCAGCCTGTACTGTCCATTTGTTCCAAATGATAGCTTTTGATTTCTCTATGTTAAGTTTCGCTCCCGTGATTTGTCCATATCTTGTGAAAATTCCCATTGCCTCTATAATAGATTTCTCGTTTTGCATGTACAAACCAACGTCAGCCTCATAGGCTGTGTAATTTATAAATTCATTGTTTTTCCCTGGAATAAGGAAACCCTGCATCTCTTGATCTTCTTGAATGTTTCTTAAAAACAGCTCGATTGTCCATGTGAAGAGTGTTGATTACATGGGGGTACCCTTTTTCATCCCACTCTCGACTAATATTTCATCCGCTTGTTCTCCATTTTTGATAACATTTGTACTTGATTCTGTATGCATCAATCGGTTATATTTAGCTATATTATCCGACATTTCGTACTTTTGTAGAATCTTCAGTAATGCTTCTTGATTTACTGTATCAAAAGCTATCGTCTGATCTAATGAAAAGATCCCAAATTTAAGTTTCCTTTTATTGACCAGAAATATTATATCTCTGGTTAGGAACATGTTCTGAAATATATTTCTCTTTGGCACTGCACAAAATATTAATGGATCGATAAATCTGTTCATGACTGTTTTCAATCTGTTATTGACTGTTTTCAATCGTTTATTAGTGTAATTTATCTGATTTTCTCAAATACTACTGAATCCATTTCAGATTTTTTAATGAGTTTGATAAACGACTCTTTAAATGCTGTTGGTATTTCCGAATGAAACATTTTATTATGCATTTCAGCTAAAAATTTCTCTAGTTTGTTTTTGTGCTGTTTTTGTAGAATTCTACTATGACACCATCAAGGCGTGGGGACCGTTGGCTCCTCTGTTTACTAATAGGATTTTCCACCTCTTCTTTTATTGCTTCGGGACTCAGAATTTCATTGTCCAGCTTGTTCACTTGGGAAAGCTGTAAAAATTGTGCTATATCGTCCGAACAAACGTCTTGTCTTTTCTACAATGCTCTGTAATATTCAAATGCTTTCTGTATCGTGTCACACATATGGTTTTGTGAGTCTGTATATACCAGAGGCAACGGCATTGCCTTGTATTCTTCTTTGTTCTTTTGATAAATATTGACAAAGTTTTCTTCCAGAAGTACTTCTTTGACTGAAATTTGTTCCCTATTTCTCACCCCTCTTTCCATTATTAGATCCTTAATTTATCTCTTAACTTATATTAATTGAATACACTAATGAAAGAGAAATAAATTTATTTCTCTTTCATTAGTGTTTTGAACATTGCCTCTAATTACTGCTCTTAGCATACTTGTGAGGAATCTGTATTAATTTTTTTTCTGCTAGTTCTCTTCCCTCTTTCTGTAAATACTCCTTCATGTTATTTTTAAAATTTAGCCAGAAAATAAATTTTGAATCGGAATGAACATTTAAACTTTCAATTATACTTTCTAGTTCTGACTTAATATGTTCTATGTTCAGCAGAAAGGCAGTCAGCCTCCACGGAATGAAAGAGGTCCTCCCTGTGTTAGATACCTTTATATTACACATAAGCAATCTGTGATCTGAGATGTGAGAGTCTGCCGTCCCGGTGGCGCAGTGGTCTAAGGCGTTGGCCTCTGATCATTCGTCCGTAAGCGGCCCGGGTTCGAATCCCGGTCAGGCATGGAAGTTGTGTTTGTCTTACGGCACTGGCGCTCTCCTTTCCCTGGAACCAGTGATCCTAAATTAGGGACGGGCGATTCCTTATAGCCCATTGAGTTGCTCACGGCGGTCGTTAAACCTCCAATCAAAGAAAAAAAAAGATGTGAGAGTCTCCAATATTGCGATCAATTCCTATGTTTCGGACTGAAGATACATCTTGTGTGAAATAATAGTCTATTTTTGAGGCTCGCCTGCATGTTTATCCTGGGATATTGCCATGGGAAGTCCTCCAAACGTCACACAGGTCGTTTGCCATCACCCAGTTATTAAAATGATTCCTGCTACCATCTGTGTAAATCGTGATATTCAGTCTATCCAAATGAGCGTCCAAAACAGTGTTAAAGTCACCTGTTATCAAACACAAATTAAAATTCCCAGTTATGAAATATGGAAAGGAGTCGAAAATTATCTGCGATCCGTAGATGTACAGGGAGCATAAACACATATGGTGTTTATGAGACAATTATTTACTTCGAAAATTGCGGAGATAACACGGCATCAGATTGAAAGCCTATTGGATTGCCAGTTTTATAAAATATCAAAAGACCTGCATAACCTGAGTTTGCCAGTGAAAATATACACTTATATGACGCGAGTGCTTTAAATTGTGAGATGTATTTGAAAGACTCAAAATGTGATTCTTGTATACAGCAGAAATCAGTTTGGTTCAGCGACAAGAAACCTTTTAACCAAGTTATTTTGTCACTTTTTTTAATCCCGCATTATTGAATGATACAACTCTAGAAGTGGATTTTTTAATGGATTATATCACAATCTGTTCCTCATACTTAGTTGAATTAATTCCATTTTTAAACTTTCCCAAATTTATGGAACACAACTTAATAGTACACAGTTACTTTCAGACTATCTCATTCGTCATCTGAGGTCCCCATGTAATTAATTGACTTCTCTGAGCCTTTGGAGTGACTCGAAGATGAATCTGATTCAATTATAGTTGCTCCATAAGTTTCATGTATTCCTTTTCCTTGGAAATCTTCCACTGAACCGCTGAAATATTTTTGTTCTCTTTCATATTTCTCCTTTTTCTTTCGTGTCGATTCTTTCTCCTGTATCCCTCTTTTTTTGTCACAAATACTCATTCCTCTTTTGTTTACTCATTTCTTTTTCACTACTCAAATGTTGAGAGTCAGTTCTTCTATTCTCTTTCCCTGTTTTTTTTTGTGACTTTATTTCTATCTGTTTTACTTGTTGTGAAAAAAGCGTTTTAGCTCTTGTAATAATTTGTCTGTCATATTCTACTCTCTCTTTCTCTGTGTGTTTTTCACTAGAACTGTATATTTCCCTATGAGGCAGGGAATCAAATACCTAGTTACGTCGGAGTTTACAAGACTTCTCATCAACTGACGACCCAGACTCCTCTGAAGCAGCTTGCGTATGCATGTGTACCACTGCTACTGTTTGAATTTCAGTTAGTTTATCATTAACTTCTTCCAAAATTGGTTTATCATTATCTTGTTCAACAGTGTTCTCCTTTGTTGCTAACTCTGCTTCTAACTCCCACTCGTATTTCGACCACTGGTGTTCGTTCATTAGTGTATCCTCTGTGTTATTAGTGGCAGTTGTCATTGGAAATATATATATCATATATTTCCAATGGCTACTGCCACTAATTACACAGGGGATATAATAACAGAGAGGATACACTGATAAACGAAAGAAGATAACACAAATGATACAATATATATATAATATACGTATATTGATTTCTCTATGTTATTAGTTGCAGTAGCCATTGTAAATGTGCATCTGCTGCAGGAAGGACGCACATGTTTCTCAGACTCAGAAATTCCACAAGGCAACTCACTTTGCTCCAATTCATGATCTAGTAATTTACAATTTTCACAAATATTAGCATTGCACTGGAATGCCCTATACTCAGTAAGTTACATCTACTGCAAATACAGGCTAGACCCGCGTAGACACACATTGCCTTAACACCATTAATGCGCATGAAGTTGGGCACCATTTCAATCATGTCCATGGTAACTACTCTCATACCTGAACTAGCATTCTTCATGAATTCGTCCCTTTCATGGGGTCTTAATATCTCTTTAAAGATATCAAGAACTGTGCCATGCCGTTTCCAGGCATTGGTGATCTCTGTATCAGGAAACTCTGGGGAAATAAGATTAACAAAGACACTTTTGACATTATTCTCTGCCTTTGAGACAGTGAAAAAAATCATCTTTGCTTTAATACTTTATCTTTAAACTGTTTAAATCTCTCAGTAAACTGGAGGTCAGACTTCCTGTTTGTAATCACTTGAACTGTTGAAAACCGATCTCCCTGGGGTTTCCCCAAAAACTCCCAGATAACGCTTCAAACTTCTCTGGGTTTCACTCCCTGAGGGTGAACCACGAATATGCTGTTAGGTATTGCATGATTAGCAGTTTGCCTGTCTAATATGCGATCGGTTAAAATAGTACTTACCCCATCTCATCCTGGCAATCCAAAAGGCACTATTTCTTTCACAAATATGCACACAACCACCTTATGTTTAAGAAACACAAATCACACCCTGGCTGAATTGCACTAAGAAGCACTTTCACTTTGAACACCAATTAATGACACTCACTAACGTCGAAAGCACTATCACGTCGTAAACTGACGGCAAAGCAGATGTCGTTTCACCACACTTTAACGGCACACACTGAACTATCCCAGGCACAAGGTTCGGAAGCTGTCACCAAAAGGTACTCGGAGTTTGAATTGTAAATTTTATAATTGTTTTACCACCACAAAGATCGTGAAGTGCTGTTAAAAACAAATTCTATCTCTTTCTTCAACTTTTGTTTGTACAACATAAATTCTTTTTCGGCGTTTAAAATCCCTGAAAGCATAATCCCTTAACCCTCTATAGGCATTGCTCATCCCCCCCCTTTTTTTATAGGCCTTTTGAAAGTGTAGTATTTCAAGTTCCAATACTTGATGTTAGCTATTGCATTTTTTTACTGTGTCAAAATGAAATTCAGAAACAAATTTAGTAGAATTATGAATATACTGTTATTGTACTATTTTTAGTTTACGATGAGGTTTAACCCTCGTAACTACAACAATGGTTAATCATGAACTAATTCATGACTCATTTAATGTTTTTTATTATATAAATATATTTTCCAATTTAATACTGAAAAATATAAGAAACGTTTAGGTATACAACTTGAGTTTGTTTAGAAGGTATTTGAACTGATATTTTTTATTTTACAAAAATCTAACTACTGCATTTGTTCCTTTAGAGTTCGTAGGTACAAGATAAATGCTACAATGAACTCTTAAAATGATGTGCATGCGAAACGCTTTCACGATAAAATATATACATACATATACACTGAAGAGCAATTGAATTAGACGTACCTGTCTAGAAACGTGTAGCACCCCCTTTTGCCCTGATGACGGCAGCGATTCGTCTTGGCATGGACTCGACAAGACACCAGAAGCGTTGGGAAGCTATACGGATCCACGACCCCTGAACAAACTCCCACAGCTCACGAAGATTTGATGGAGGGGGTCAGAACCTCTTACATCTCTCTCGATGACATCACAGATGTGCTCGATGGGATTGAGGTCAGGTGACTTAGCTGACCAAGGAAGAGAGGTCACGTCGGTGGAGTGTTCATCCAACCATTCGGATACAATTCGGGAGCGATGGCACGGTGCATTGTCATATTGCAGGATGAGGTCCCAAGTGGTATGTTGAAGGCGCACAAAGGGGAGCAAATGGTCGTCCAGGATATCCCAATAACATTGACCTGTCAGGGACGATGTCACACGAACAAGGGTTCCCATTTCAGTCCACGTAAGCAGCCCCCAGACGAGAATTCCACCCCACCAGCTTGATAAGTACCCTGCTGACATGAAGGATCCATCGCTTCATGTGGTTTGCGCCGTACTCGTATCCCGCCATCCGCATGTACCAACGTGAATCTCGACTCATTAGTCCAGGCAACATTTTTCCACATGTCTATGGTCCAGTGGCGATGTTCCCGCGTCCATGCTAATCTTTGCACCCTGTGATGTGCGGTCAGCAGCGGTACCCTCGTGGGACGATGGCTTCTGTACCCCATAGCGAGGAGATGGTTCTGGATGGTGTGGCTGCTTAAACGTTTTTGTGCACCAGCGTTAATTTGCCGAGACATTGCTTGCACTGTGATCCGTCTATCTGCTGTTACATTGCGAGCTAGACGACGATGACCCCGCTCATCCACACGCTTTTGTCCACGGTAATTGGCCCTTGCAGGGATGGTTTTACCGATTTCGATGTACTAACGTTGCACCCGTGACACAGTGGCTCGTGAGAATTCCAGTGCCTGCACGACTTCCGAGATGAAGTAACCCATTCGTCGGGCCCCGACAATTTGCTTACGATCAAATGCGCTTAGATCCTTTGTCTTACCCATAATGCGTCCGACTCTTACTGATTCCCGTCGCATCATTCTTTATATTGTCGGATCGCTGCATATGTCATGTCGTTTCCATTTACAGGGACGCCCATAGCGCCACACTTGCATAGCGCCAGCTGTCTCTACTTCAATTGATCTTTATTGTACGTATCACTAAGGTATCCTCTGAGAGTCAGAGGTTAGTTTCACAAAGAAAGAAGAAATATAAGATATATTTTTAACTGATTTTTTACTTATTCTTGCCGTATCGAACTTTTCCATTTCAGGGATCATCGCACACAACTCGGGCTTTACTCACATCCATCACATGACGTACACAAGACCTTTGTCACTTCATACTCATAACCTTTTTTTTTTTTCCAAGCAGGCACTCCTGAATCTGATCCTCCCATGGCACACTTAGCCATCCTTTGCCTTCCTCCCATTTCTTCCTCCACGTTCCTCTCATAACTTCCTTGGCTTTCCACTTCCTTTCTTTCCTGCTTCTTGGGCTGAATTTTTTTCTCAGTAAGCGTCTCATCACTCATTCTTTCAACATGGTCAAACCACCCAACAATATTAGTTTCCACCTTACTGACACCGTTTTGTCTCATATTACACAACTGAAGGGCATTTTCATTCCTCACACAATCAATCTTGCCACAAACTCCCCGTAAGTAACGCTTCTCTCCAGCATACCAAGGACACCTATGTCCCTTTTGCAATACCCAGGTTTCACTGCCATACAGTATGGTAGGGACAATTACACTTTCACACACAGTCATCTGGGACTCTCGTGAGAATCAACATTCCTGGGAAAAACTCCTAAAGCTACTGTGAATTTCAACGAATAACTCAATCGCCTATTAATTTATCCATGTAATGTGTTCTCTTTGACAAACATGTTTCTTAAACACGCAAACTCATACACCTGGTAAATAACTGTGCCATCTCATTGCTAACAGTTTCCCCCTCTAAAATCATAACTTTGGTTTTTCGCATATTCATACTCAGTTTGAATTTATACAAACTTCGTACCTCCGGGCCAGCATACCCTGCAACTGAATTTTGCTCTCTGCGAACAGGACTGTATCATCAACATACAGCAATCTGCACACATACATATATTTCAAAGACATAAACCAGCATTGTCCACTTTGGTATCGATAGCATGAAGAGATGATGTCAAAAATTTTATATCGACAGGGTATTAAAACTACACAAAGAATTATTTTGCCTGTAATTATTTATGTTTGGCATAAGTTGATAATACTATACAGGTCGAGTTAAAATTATCAATAGTAAAAGAAAGCCGTCCTATGCACTATTAAAATCTTTAATGGTTAAAAACATATTTGCTAAAAAAATTGGTATTTTCATTTGACCTTTGAAGTTAGCAACTAACTCGTCTTCAGATGTCGATACATTTACGCCGACCGGACAACGATCGAGTGATATATTGATAAAGAGAAAACACCTACTGACGCTTGTATTACATGATATTGAACAACCAATGAAAGTCCCGAAATTTGGAAACAATAAACAATAAGATTATGTAAGCATCTTGCACTCAAAGTTTACGCGGTACTCATTCACCGTTCTGGGCCGAAACCAAGATTCTTAGTGCTCCAACACTAAAATCTTGTTTCTTGCTTTCCGGAAGCCTGGTAATTCATAAATTAAAAACGATGTGTTATTATTAGGATTATCTTATGGTAATCCCATTGTCTTGGAAAACGTGAACTGATTGTGAAGCGCAACCTGAACTTTGAGTGCAAGATACTTATATAAACTTACTGTTTATTGTTCCCGAATTTCGGGACTTTAATCGAATGTTCATTATGATGTAGCTAAATTATTTTGTGTTTTGTACTTATATCACTCGGTTCGTGTCCGGTCGGCGAAAATTTATCGACATCTGAAAACGAATTAGATGCCAACTTCAAAGGCGTAATGTAAATATCGGATTTTTATCTAACATGTTTTTAACCATTCAAGATTCTAATCGGGAATGAGACGATCCTTTACGATTGATAAGTTGAGAATTAAATAAATAATTATGACCCCTAAGTTTTCGCCTCCCAGAAATGTCATTAAATGTCGCATATGAGCTGCCAGCAAATTCTGGTAATTTTCTTGCGGGAAAGGAGTTTCTAAATTTATAGACGCTGAGTAATTATTAGGCATATAATTCTCTTTTGCAGTTGGCGAAATCGTGAAAAGTCAGTATCTACTGCGGAAACCTACTTTCAGCATGTCGGTATCTCAGCGTATCCAGCCTTTACGGATTTGCGTTCGGAATTGTTTCAAGCGACGATAAATGTGCCAATACATGATCCTTAAGGCAGGAGATGTATCTCACCATTTGAGAGAAATATAACAATAATTAAGTCTCATATATTGGCATGAATTTTAGTGAGGAATTCAAGCAATGAAAAAGAATACATTGGAAATTGTTTTTTGTCTTATAAACAGAAGGTTTCAGAAATGATATTATTTCCCATATTTCTCATATTCCTCCGTGTAAGTGCATGACAGTGAAGAAAGATTTTATTCATTTGTTCTTAAATTTAAAAGCAACTGTACGAGGAAGAAAATATTTTGGCTCGTGATTCCCTTTTTTTCAGACAGTTAGATTCTGACTCTACTTGAGGGAAGTCGCATTAGCTTCCTTTAATTTAATAGGGATAACACAGAAGGAGACAAGCTCCTGCTGATTTGTAAGGGTATGTAGATTGTAAATAGACAAAGTCATCGCTCTTTCCACGTTTTTCTTTAAATGGCACAGAACCGAGAAATTGTATTTCCACACCTCTGGGATCGAATTCCAGATTTCGTGATAACATAGCCGAGTGCGTTAGCCTTACGCTACAGTGCCAGGAATTAACAGCGCTGTGTGTGTTTATCTGTCAGCATCTGACTTCTCAAATTCGTAGGAATGTGCTCAGCAACTAAGAAGTCTTTATCTAGTCGGGCTTAACGGCACAAGTTATTTAATTACAGCCAATAAATCTAAAGGGCGAGAGAGAAAACACATGCTGAAAGGGTGAAACTCTTCCAAATACGCGGAGCCAATGTAAATAGACAAAGGCATCGCTCTTTCCACGTTGTTTTTAATTAACACATTATAAAGCGAACGCACTCGGCTAGTTATCGAGAGATCAGGTGTTCGATCCCACTTGTGTCGGCATACAATTTTTCGGTTGCTATGTATTAATTAAAGAAAAACGTGGAAAGAGCGATGATTTTGTCTATTTACATTGTTTCCTCGTATTTGGAAGGTTTTCAGCGTATGTAGATTGGCCATTTCTCTTTCTCAGGAGGGGGTACAAAAAGGCATATTTTCTTTGTTATGAGAAGTTTCATATCCCTTTAGACGGCCGTTGTAAGTGATCAAATGCTGCGCATAACGTTCTGCGCTGCTGAGAAATTAATGTTCACATAGCAGCCTTGTTTTGCTAAAGCTACGACAACAGAACTCACATCCACCTCTTACCTGTATTGCCGACCATTTACTTGTCCGTTGTGATATGAGCTCCCTTCTAATCCGCTATTGTTTGCTGCAAGATCCAAGGCATAACGAAAGTCTAGTCCTTCGGTCACGGAAAAAGTGTCAATATGTAGAGAGTAATAACTCATATATCTTCTGTCCCATTTTTAAGGTTCAGACCCATTGTCTTAGACGTTTGAGCAAGTCATGAGTCAGAAAGGATAAGTGTCATTCACTCCATTCTTTCCTCCAACGTTTTGTGACAGACAGTCTAACTCGTTCCGACTTACTTGTGGTGAAGCCAATATATTAGTTCTAGCTGAATTCAACACATTTTGCTAATCCTAAGTAATTTGTTCCAGCCGGTTAAAGGGGACAGACATTACACGAGACGCGAAGAAACGTAATGCATTTCTTAGCACTAAATGTAAGTTTGCAATGACTTTCATGCGGGGACTGCCAAATGATGTACATTTGCTCACGAAATCATAATTCTGAGCAGTAGTAAGGAGTTTTATAAAAATATTAGATGCAGCTGGGATAACAAAATTATGGGCCACTCACGCATACCCTGGAATCAGCTATTACAAATGGAGGATTAATAAAGAAGATAACAGGTGTAGTGGGAGACGACAGTTACATCAAGTGTATTGTTTAATATGCTCAGCCCAATTCCGCAGCTAACGACGCAAACCAATGTGCTGTTGAATGGATGGCCTACAGAGAAGGTCACCATATACCCCCTCTCTCCTAACAACAGTCAGTCTGCGTAAATGAGTATATTAGAGCCTAGAGTAGGCGGATAGGCCTGTGGAAATTTGAAAGCAGGCATACTGGTTGAGTGAATCATGCCATGAATTTTGTACATTCGGCCGATGGTAGAGTCTACAGTAGACATCAGATGCGGAAGGACACCGTTCCCACATGAATAGCTTCCGTTTTCCATGTTGGTTGGAGAAACGATATGAATTTTGTTTAGCAGGGCAAGGAATGTATAACATTTCCTACCAGTTACTGGCTTGTGAACGAAGTGCACACACCATTTTGTACATACGAACAGATGATTTTTTCGGGGACCTTATAATGTCTCATGCCTTTGACCTGCTTCGTGCTTGAATGGTTTGAACAACATACTAAAAATATCAGACACCAAGAAAGGCTCTACTTATTGTCACATTACAACCAGCACGTTTCGGAGTTCGACAGAGGACGAATAGTGGCTTATCGCGACAGCGGTTTATCGTACCGAAACATCGGCGCCCGTGAAGGACGACATGCAGCCACAGTGAGGCGAGTATGGACTCAGTGTGTGCAGGAGGGACGGACGGACCGACGGGAGTAATTGCCGCGGCCGCGGCACACCACCGAGCGAGAGGACTAGTATGTTGTGCAGCGGGCATTGACGGCTCGCACCGCCACATCACGAACGTCAGCGCAGGAATTAGAGTGTGTTGCGCAACAATCTGTGTTACGCAACAATCTGTGTCAGCACGTACCGTTTTACGTGGTTTGCAGGAGCGGGGACTTGTCGCACAGCGACCATTGCTCCGATTATCCTTGACGTTACTCCACCGGTGAGTGTGACGGCAGTGGGCCATTGAACGCCGCACCTGGACTACGGAGTGGCACGACATTGTCTTCTCCAACGAATTCCGCTTTTGCCTTCAACACCACGATGGTCGGATCCGAGTGGGGCGTCACCGCGGCGAGATGCTGTGTGACGCCTGCATTATGCATCGTCAAACCGGTATGTTGCCTAGCGTTATGATTTGTGGCGCAATTGGATGTGACACCCGAAACCTCACTGGTACGCATCGCAGGCACACTCAACAGTCACCTCTACATCTCCGACGTTTTGGAGCCTGTAGTCCTCCCTTGATTGCAGGACCTGCCAGCGGCCACGTTTCAACAGGACAATGCGCGCCTGCACGTTGCACGCATCGTGCAATAATTCTTCACGGCACACCGGGTGTCACTGCTGCCGTGGCCCGCCTGTTCTCCCGATATGTCGCCCTTCGAGCACGTCTGGTCGCTGATCGGCAACCGAGTGACCCGGTAAGCACCACCCGCAGCTACGCCTGATGAACTGTGGTAACGTGTGGAAGCAGCCTGGACCGACATACCCCAATCCCACATCCAAAGCCTCTTTCGTTCGATGCCGCGGCGTATATCGGCCGTTATTGCCAGCCATGCGGGCCACACGAACTATTGATGCCTGCGTGTTCCCCAAGTCGCACCGGCCGGTAAACGCACTCGTTTCACATTTGTGTCTGTTTTTATGACTCCAGTAAATCTGGCTCTACTGTTATTTGAACATTTTTGGAATAACTGGACCGAAAGGTCAGAAAAGACTTTTTACCTTTAAAGTCATCGGCACAAATGGGATGTATCACGGAAAATGATGTTTTTCGGTTATAATATCTAGTTCCAGTAGTATTATGTAAAACAACTTAGATTTTGGTTTATTATTCGCAAAATAAATTAAATATAATATTATGAATTAAAGTTTTCTGTGTATGGTTTTGTGTTATACCTTAAACTTAACTTAAAGCCTATGATCAGGCATAACTTAAAAGACGAGTAACTGTCCTTCGCGTTACAGTATGCCACGTTTGTTTAACCATTATTCGTTTTGGGTTTGTAAATTTAAACATAGCCATGCACGTAAACATCCTTACTAAGGGCCACGTGAATAGCTGCAAGTTAACACCCAAATGGTGCTTTTTCAGTATAATACGGATGTTGCACAAATCTGCGGTAGTTAAACCATATCACAGATGATAAAATGACCTTCTAAAACGTTTAAGCCGTAAATCTCGTACGTTTAGTGCACGTTTCGCCATCAAGATTTGGCTTCAATAGAAGGAAAATCTCAGGAATTTTTATGTAGTGTGGATTTTATTGCATATGATCACATAAATATTGTTTTATATTTCGGTTGCTGTTGTTGTTGCCGATCCATTGATATCTTGCAACCATTAATTGCATTACGTTAGCGAAAGGATTTTAACTGTTAATGAAATATTTCACATGGTAAATGAGATTAGAAAATTTAAAGTAAAATTGTTCAGATCACACTTTCTCGATAACAGCACGCCATTGTTCTATACACCTTGGCAGAAGACAGCCATAATTCCTGAAGCTATATTTAATCATATACAGCACACTACGAAATGTGTAATTGGTACATCGCAGTATACCTAAAAATCTTCGTGAGAAGCTTTTTCAGCAGCTATTGAACATCATGGAAAATAAAAAAAATTATATTTGACAAACTTATTTTAACCAGTTGTTTTTTCTTTGGTTATTTTAAGAATTTTCTGAGACATCCATTGTGAAAAGTTTTCCTTTGCCGATCAGATTGGTGGAATTCAAGAAACATGATATAAATTTCCCTATTTTTTTTATTTTCTTTTGTTTGAAGGTTAAACGACAACCGTGAGCATCTCAGTGCGCTATAAGTATTCGCCAGTCTCTAATTTAAGGACCATAGTTCGAAAGAAGAGAAAAGGCCAGTAGTATATGACAAATACAACACAACAGAACACAACACAACATTCATACCCCATCGGGATTCGAACTCGCATGATCAGTCATAAGCCAGCGCTAAGACCACAGAACCACCGTGGCGCCATAAATTCCCTTAAAGTCCCATATTTATAAATACGTGATTTTTTTTATAAATATGGATAAGTAACTCTAAGCTAACGAAAGATAATCATGTTCGACGCAACGTTGTCGTTATATCTCGTCGTGTTCATTCTGAAGCATTCAAATTTTATCTTAATAACACTGGCACTAAATGCTGTTCTGTATATGGCGAACTATGACATAACAGTACACAATTATCATTGCTAGTTTCTTTTGTCACAAACAGTGGTATGCAAACAAATTTGCTACCATATCGCAATATTAAAATGTCTTGTGGGGTTCCAGAAATGAAGTCCAAGAAATTTCGCCAGTGTTTTACCTAATTTAACAGGAGATTAACTCATATTCCTGCAAAATATGGTTTTCTAATTTGTTAACTATGCGAGGAATATGAGATAATTATAATTTTTGAGTGATGTTATGTTTAGGTCTTTGAAAGAGGAATCAGTGCCTTATATAGAACACCAAAAATTTCCCGTTAGAAATTTTATTACCTGTATTATTCTTAAAATACATAAAACGCAGGCCGTCCTTTATTTAAATCACTGATATCCATCTTGAAAAAGTTTTCCAAGATTCTAACCTGTGCTTTCCAGTCCTTCCTGTTTAGCATTTTATTCAATTGTCAAATTAACTTTGAGTTAGTCAGTTTCGTATTTGGGAAAAGTTCTGTATATAAAGTTTTTGAAAGTGTTTTGTTTAGTTTTAAAAAGAAACACTCTTTTAAGGATGATCCAAATTTAAAAATGTCAATACAAAATGTTTTAAAATGACCTCAGACATTTACTTCGTGTACAAAAGCTGAGATCTCACAACATAAACGTCCTTAGACTGGTATGAGTCAAAAGCAGAATTCACTTATTTAGCAGTTCTAATATGTCACAGGCGTTCTTCATGAGACACCTTTCAGTGATCTGAAATTCTTTCAACTGTTCAATTTCTGCAGTATTTTGAATTTGTTTACTATTCAATTCTAACATTTTCTCGCACAACGTGTTAATCTTTTGTCTTATTTAGGCCCTCTTTATATTTCAGGGATATCTATTTCATCATGGGGGTCACATTTTGCATCTCACGTTTTATCCCAGACCCAGGGATGCGTCAACATCACACAGCCAACTACAGACGTGAAGGTTCCAAAGTTATATAAACCAGTATTTTACATTTTAATTTCATGCCTGCATGCACAAATACAGTTAAAACCATGGTGACATTTTGCATGTTGGTTTGACCCCTGTAACAATGGAAAATAAATTCAATATAACATCACTGTCAGATACCAACGTTATATTGCCAATGTGCTGAACTTTCTTTCATTCTAATTAACTCTTGCGCAATGAACATATAACTTCCACAAATTGAAAAAATTCAGGGCTTTCCATAGGAGCCTATAGTGTATTTTGTTAAAGATTCAAATGATGAAAATTCTTCTTTACCATCTGGAAAAACTTTCACTTACCATACAAGACGAAAACATGCGATAAATTGTCACTTTTATATAATGTCAACGATAAATAAAAGCAAATTTCTTTTGATAATTTCATTTTACCTTCGGGGTTGAACGTCCGCCTTGTGCAACTCTAAGTGATATAATTAATCGCGTCTCCCTAATTCACGTAATTATATTTGCAAGCACCACCTAGAAATGGGAGTATGGTCCAGGAACTTGAAGACTGGAGTTAAGAAGGGAGTTTAGCAATGAACTTGCGGAAAATAAAATGTAGGTACGATACTATTCCAAGATCTTAATATTTGACGGTAGATGCAGCAATTCTAAATACAACCGGTGTTCATAGGCACTTTTGGATACAGTTATCAAGCAAAGACCTCATCGAAGAAGAATTTAATTGGCGCCAGAAAATTGAATGGAGAGCATTTGGAAGAAACAGTATAATTTTTAATTAAATTTTTAATTATGTCTTGACTTTATTCAATGCACGTTCTTCAACAGTCGTCCATACTGTACCCCACAATTCGAATTCCACTGTTAGCAGTTCTGAAAAGCTGTACCTCATATATTACGTGATAGTTCATTTTTTTGTGTAAATGTAAGAGATACTTGCCGTTAGTCTCTCAGATGTTTTCGTCAATCCAAAAGTTTTAACCACAGAAGTTGTTCATTGAAATTGATCTGTTTTTAGATTTTTTTAGTATATGAGCACAAATTTTCAACAATATGCGTGGTACCAGTTTGAATTAAAGGCTTGATGTTTCTGCTGCGTTTCTCCATGACACCCATGTTTCCCAGTTATTTGTGCCCATGTGATGCTATATCAATCAAACGAGCAATGCGCTCTTGCCATTTAAATTTGTCCAAATGAAATTTGAAAATCGGTAAGATGAGCTATGCCATGCGTCCACAACTGCCATTTGCCGTAGAACGTCAAGTTGTTTTCACAGCAAAAGTGACCTCTGCTACGTGAAACTTCCGTTTGCGAACCGATAAGCTGTCTGAACAGCAGCTCATCGGAAAAGACATTCAACTAATAAATGTCACATGACACAGTAGAACAGAATGTGATTCTTCCAGTTGCATGTTAACTTGTATATTTCTTTTCCTGGCTCCGCATGGCTGGTGACCTACAAAACATTTTCTACGAATGTATACTTGGAATATCAAAGCTTAACGAATAGTTCCTCCACTTCTCGGTAAAAAATTCGAGGAAAAAAATAAGATATCATAACATCTAATTAAATTTCTAATTATTCTCTCGATAAATCAAAGTCATATGTGCTTTCGAACTATTTATGTGTGTCACGTCACACTTTCACTAAAGAGTTAAGAAAAAATTGTAATCAATTGAATTCATGGAATAAATGTCTGTTAATAATTCAAATTTTGTAAATTAGTAATAGTAATAATGATAATAATATTATTATTAATTTGCAATTTAATAATTCAAATATGGATGCAATTTGAATCCAAAAATTTTAACCAGAAAAGTTGTTCACTGAAAAATATTTGTTTTTGGAGAATAATTTGCAATTTAAAAATTAAAATTTTGTTGTTATTATTTTAAAATTTACCCACTCTTCCTTGCAAAAGTTCCTGTTCATTCGTCGTGTGCTTACTCCCCAAGTCCAATCCAAAACGCACTTGTACGTCGCACTCACAAGTTTCAATGTGAGCCGGTTATTTGAATCCAGGATTTCTGAGGCCAACATATTTTCGTGTCCGCGTATCAAGTCCTACTCCGAAAATTCCTATTGCAAAGCTTTAATGTTCTGTGAAAATTTACGGAAACCTCCATGTAAGCGACAACTTACCTAATCTTATTTAATGAGCATCAGAATGAATAATTATTATAAACAATTGACCTGGATTAGGAACATCAAACAGAAGTCATCACTCTTTCCACGTTTATAACCTAGGCTGATGACTTTACCTGCACCGTCTTAGTGTAGCCCTCGCAGGGAAATGCGGAACTCTCTCGAATAGTTTGAGATTAATTGGATCCCTGACGGCGTTCCGACAGCTAGCCCGTCAGTCACCGCAAACCACAGTTTTCCACTCGGAGAGATTCGGTCTAGAGACCAGTGGGGATCTGCCTCCCCACGGGACCGGTACCTTACACCCTTCTGTCACAAGCCGTGTGTGCGACGTGCTATGGGCAGTTGGGGCAAGCAACTTTTCGATAATTATCACATCTCGTGGCCGGGAGATCGCCCGCCAACACGAGTTTTTGGGACAAAAGTCCTTTATTTGGTATCAATAAAACAAAATACATGCACATTACATTGTGAGGGTCTCATGCAACCCTCTCACAAATATTCAGACACTAAATCACATTGAAAATATTTACATGGTCCACAGCGCTAGGGCCAGTGCTGTGGTGATGATCGCGGGCCAGGGTCATCAAAAATAACTTGGTCAATTGACCCCAAAACCTCAATATCGAGAGCAATGTACCTCCGAGGGTACTACCATCAGTCAACCATAGTTGACCCGGCTCTTCCTTTGCTCAATTTCCCTGACAAGACTGGGGCAAGTCTTACTGAAGCTGGTGTGAGAGACGTCCAACTTCAGGCGGAACTTGGCATTCGCAGCAGTGCAGTTGCTGCACTTCGGTGCGGCTGCACACTGGTGGTGCTGGTGCCCAACTTCACCGCAATTGCCGCACCTTGCTTCTGACTCGGGGCAGTTGCCTAGGAAATGGCCAAAGCCATTGCACCGGAAGCACCTGACCTCCGCAAAAATTTCATTAGGCGGAGCACTGACCAACCCAAGTTCCGTGTCTTCCGCCTCATTAAGAGTTTGAAGGCATTGGGCTCCACGTCTGCCACCCAGTGGACCCTGCCGCCCTTACCCTTGATGGGAAAACAGGCTTTAAACCCGTTCTCGAGTTCTGGGTTCTGCCTGCGAACCGCCTCCTCGACCCTAAGAGATCCCCGTCGACCCCATAGACTATCAACCGGGGGTGTCTCTTTCGTGGGGCCGTGGGGAGAGTGCAATCCTTGGTCAACAGATTGCTACTCAACTCCTGGGCAAGGCGGTCGAGCTCCCTCGGATTGGAACACTCCGTCGCGACCCCTCCTTTCCGAATGCTCCGAATGCTCTTGACCCCTATCTGCAGTTTGGTTGGGTTGACTGCAGTCTTCAGCGTCTTCTTTGTGTCTTCTGAGGACGCCCTCTCTACTGTGGGGTTGACCAAAAGCACATGTCTCTTGTCTCCCGTCTTTTTCCTTTTCTTTTTATTCTCAATCGGGGCTGGCGAAAACCCTTTCGCCGTGCTAGCCCCTTTCCTAGCCACTTCGGCGTAGGAAACCACTTTGGCGTCGGCTTTGCAGCTCGACTCCTGCCGAACAGACAGCCTGCCTTCAAGATAGGCCGCCCGAGCTGCTTTTTCGAAACAAGCCTCTTTAATACTCTTCAGTGCCGCTTCCACCTTTTCTCTCCCTGAGGAAGTGACCCGCGAGTCCTTGAAGACGGACTCGGTTTCCCCAATGAAGATGAGAATGCGGCCCACGAAAGCCTCTGGTGTTAGCACCGGGAGTGTCCTGGGATGCTTGTTGTCCTCCAGAGGTGTCTCTGGAGGATCAGCGGACGACCCCTCAAGAGCCCGAACAGGTTCGGGCTGGGGTGGTGTTATACCCTCCCTTGCCATGGGCGGAGGTGGCAAGGGCCTGCTTACACCACGTTCTGACTGAGAAGGCTCAGTCGAGATTGAGGCTCCCTTCGTGGGTGTAGCGGCTTTAGAGCCCTTCGCTGGGTGAAGAGTCTTTGACGATGTTTTCATGGCATTGGGCTCCACCTTCCGGCGGTTCTCGGAAGTGGGGCTAAGCCCTTTAGCACTGCCGACGTGGCTTGGTAGCGCTTCGGCCATTACTTTCTGCGTCCGGGTTGACCCGGACGATTTGGGGCTGACCCCTAAGGTTTCACTTTACCCTTCTAGGTAATTGACATCTCTGTGAGAGAGATAAAAAACACAAATTTCTTCTAAGTACTGAGTGGGCACCCTGGGGTTCTCCCACTCAAGTCTAACCTTAGAATCCGGGCGCTCGGGCTTTCGGCTGACAAGGGATCAAAGAGTCCCTTCGTCAGCGGGGCCAGAACGACGTCGACGTACCCGAATCTGATGATAGAGTCTCTATGCGGGCTGAACGGAACTTCGCCCTTACAAGGGCGTTTTCTCAAAGTTCCGTCACTGCTCTAATTGATAGGAAACATAATGTTACTCTATTCTAAAAAAATAAAAATCACGAGAGTGGGATGATTCCCCCTCTCGTGCTTGAAATCGTCAGTTCTGCTTAGCAGTGCAGTATTGCTCAACCAAGTCACCACAGAGTACTCTCACCCGGCCAGCATCAGAACAACGGGACTCCACGTTTATAAGTGAGTCACGGAAAAATTATCATCGGCCGCCACCGGGAATTGAATCCAAGGACTTTCAGTTACGCGCCGGACATACTACCACGGCACCACAGCAGCCTGGATTTCTCCAGAGTCACATACGACTAACTGCGAAACCACATGGCAGGTTACTTCTTGGAGCACCCCACAACTCTCGGGATTAACCAAAGATGGTAATCAGCAACTGAACAAATAACTAGGTTGCAAATGAATAATTAATACACACAATTCACGTGGATCAGGAACATCAAACAGAAGTCATCGCTCTTTCCACGTTTATAAGTGAGTCACGGAAAAATTCTCCGGGAACCGAATCCAGGGCCTTCCAGCTACGCGCCGGGCATGCTACCATTAAACGATAGCGACCTCGAATTCTCCAGATTCACATATCGAGGCCGCTGTGGTGCAGTGGTAGCATGTCTGACGCGTAGCTGGAAGAACCTGGATTCGATTCCCGGTGGCGGCCGATGATTTTTTTCCCGTGACTCAGTTATAAATGGGGAAAGAGCGATGACTTCTTTGTTTTACAACGATTGTTTTTTTCCCAAGAATTACAGAAAAGTACTTATTGAAAGCATTACTCCACGACTTTCATTTTATGAGCCTGGCTAAATTCTTGATGACTACGCAGTGCCAAAAGTTGATTAATAAAAATTACTTATTCCTGTCAATAACTATTACTTAATAACCACATTAAAATTACTTATTCCTGTCTATAGCTAATACTGGCATTGCACCGTTTACAAAAAAAAAATTTCTATCTTTTATCAAACTTTATAAAGTTTCAAAATTCTAATGTAAAAACGGGGAAAAGGAAATTTCTCAGCACACCCAATAAAGACAGAAAATTCTTCAAAGAAAGAAGACTTTTGTATCCGATATTTTAACTTCATGCATGCAACACGAGATTTTTCCTTCGAAAGAAGCAGAGGCTAAAGGAATGTGTGCGGAGACGGAATCTTTTACGTTATCTTACAGATTATTTACGAATTCTCCGTTAAATGGACTGTTATAATTTCAGGAAATATGCTGTATATTTAACTGCATGATATAAGAATTTGCCGGAAAAAAGTTTTATTTAAAAAGCCGAAATTCAAAATTCAGTTCGTAATAATGAGTGTCATGGATTAAGTTTTAAATATTTACACATCTTAGAGGAAATATTTTCTATTGACCGTTCTTGATGCGCAATTCCGTAATGCATAAATTATTATCTGAATTTGGAATGTTTCCTTATTCCAGTGCAATATGGTATTCAAAAACTTATCATATGAGTCTGTTAAGTGTATATAAAGTTCAACACATAAAAAAATAATCGTCAGATTTACTGAATCAGTTCGAAACTTATCTATCCCTAATCGAACACATGAAGTAGATAGTCTTTGTCCTTCCGAAACCTAGGTAGGCTTAGATATTTACATCTTTTTCGTAACTGCGATGCTCTTCCAAAAATTATATGCAATACAGATATTGAACTAAGCGTGTTAATTTTGGAACAGGTAATTTCACAATGATTTGTTAGCGGTAGAAGCCTACTTAGAAGCAAAGTATAAGTAATTACTAGAGTTTATTGCAATTCCCCATTGAGAAAAAATTAATGTTCTTTCTTTTGCGGACACTATACTGTCAAATTTAAAACCGTTATTACGACTTTACCTTATACTACATTTAAATAATATTTCATAAAGTTATATTACTGAAAATTATATCTTAAGCGAAATGATAAACATATATTAAACAAATATGAATTGCAAATACAAGGATATATTATGGCACACTCCGAAGGATATGACCTGTATCGAACCGAAAAGTATGTGTCAAAAGTCAAACACAATATCGTTTTGATATTCAAACAGAAAAAATAAATGGATATTTACAGCAGCAACCCTTAAATATTTCTTCAAATAAGAAACACATCCCATGCAAATTAAATACTTACTACGGTAACTCCCACGCCGACCAGTTGTGATACAAAGATGTATTCTTTTCTAGTACATTATCAAGAAATTTATTATTCAAATCCAGAAAGAAATCTAACAGTTTGCTGTATATGATTTGAAATGAACATCAAGATATGTTATGGTTTATAAGTATTCCTGGAAATCAACGAATATACACTGCCGGACAATTGCTAAAGACGGATGACCATAGCAAAGATAGCAACCATAAAATGGAAGGCAGGAAAATGTGGAAATTAGAATAAGTGCGGGATACAGTAAAACGTGTTGTGCGTATGCAAATTGTGGATTTGCCGAACTTGTTAGTGACGTCATAGCGCTGATAAGAGATATAAAGGATTTGACGCCTATTGACCGTTGTTGTTCAAACGCAAAGTTGAAATAGAAAGAATCAATTGACGAACTTGCATATTTCAGTATGTCTTCCCGACATCACCTAGATGATTTTACGCGTGGCCGTATTATTGGAAAGATTGAAGATAGTTGAAAAATAACAGATGTTGCCAGGGAGTTCGACGTCAGCCACAGTGTTGTTTCAAGGCTTTGGAAATCATTTCAAACAAATGGAGAGTGTAGCAAGAGTCACGAGGGAGGCCGTATTCGCAGTACGACACCTGCAGAAGATCGGTACATAGTGCTATCAACAAAAAGACACCAGCGCAGCACAGCTAGTGAGGTAGCAAATCAGTTTATGGCCGCTACTGGCAAGCGGATCTCCCGAAAAACTGTCGCCAGACGTTTGCATGAAGGAGGACTATACGCCCGCCGTCCTGTTGTGTGCATCCCATTGTCTAGACGTCACCGTACCGCCCGTTTCCAATGGTGCCATCAACATCGCAATTGGACTGATAACGACTGGTCTGCTGTTCTCTTCTCAGATGAGAGTAGATACAGTCTATCGTCTGATTGTCGACGACAAGTGATCTGGCGTGATAGTGGTACTGCATATTGTCCAGCAAACATACAGGAAAGGGATCGATATCCGACATGTAGTGTCATGGTATGGGCTGGCATCATGAGCAATGGCCGCACGTCCCTCTATGGGCTTCAAACTGGGACTATGACTGGCCAACGATACATTAATGATGTTCTGCTACCTCATGTTCGCATGTTCCGTGGTACTGTCGGTGATAGATTCATTTTAATGGACGACAGCGCAACATGTCATCGAACAGTCTCTGTCCAGGAGTGTCTTGAGAGCGAGGATATTCAACGCCTCGTATGGCCAGCACGTTCTCCAGATTTGAATCCCATTGAAAATGTGTGGGATGCTTTGGGAAGGAGTCTTTCTGGTCGCCAATGCCCTCCAATAAACAAGAACACCCTCATCCGTGCACTGACAGAGGAATGGGATAAACTACCCCAACAGCTGTTTGATAATGTTGTGCAAAGCATGACACGACGTGTGGAATCTTGCATCGCCCTCCATGGTGGCCATATCTCGTATTGACATCTTACGCCGGAACGCCTGCTGACGGTAATTGCATTTTTTCACGTTAACGTATTCTGCACAAAATGGCATGTTTGTCCCTTGAACACGTTCCAAAGCCTTCTGGATTTCAGAGCACAATAAATTGTCTTTCTTGTAATGTCCTGGCATTCTTATATTTCACTTTATCTTGTAATGTCCTGGCATTCTGATATTTCACTTTATCTTGTAATGTCCTGGCATTCTGATATTTCACTTTATCTTGTAATGTCCTGGCATTCTGATATTTCACTTTATTTTATTTCACTTGGCATCCAACCACACTTACTTTTTTATGCGCTATATATCCATTTATGATCCGTCCTTAGCAATTGTCCAGCAGTGTATATCTTCGTGCGCAAGATATTTTAATATTTACAGAACGACATTTGAAAGGAAATTACTTAGGAATTGAGATTCCAAGTGTTTAAAATATGTTTTTCAAAATCGGCTTCAAATATTTGATGAAGTAGAGAAGTCGAGAATCTTTCCTTGTTTGTGTTATAAAGTACAATAAAAATAGTATTAGTTTTTATATTTTTTTTGTTGTATTAAAATAAAACAGCGTTTTTGGTGCCGCGAGATACCTGAATAATGAAGTGGACATACATTACATATCTTCATTTGTAAACCAAAATTTTCATCATAAATATATCACTACTCGTGAATTCGCTATGCATAATATAAATAAATACAATTAACTATGTATTTGACAGATGAATTAGGACTAATAAATATAATAGAACTAGGATTAAAAGTTCGCGAAAGAATAAAATGTGATCTTTGTGTGACTATGAGGATGCTGGAATGTGAATTTGGTTTAAGAAAGGACGATTCGACAAATTTTAGCTCAAGAATTAGGGATAAAATTAATTTGTGCTGGTTTTAATCCGCATGCTTTTCAGACGATCAAAACATGTACTAGTGGAGTACCCAAGAGACATGATACAGACTGCATAAACAATGCAAAATTTTTATATTATAGCAGGTTATGAGACATATCGTTTTTGTTATGATCCGGAAACTAAGCGTCATATTTCTCAGTCGAAGTCGCCACAATCACAAAAAGATCCGGTTACCCAAGTCAAAAAACAAGGAAATGCTTGTGTACTTTTATATTTAAATAAAACTTTAAAAAACATATAATTTAAATATTAAGGTTTGCAAATAAATAATATAACTCTGTGGAGAAATTTACCCAACTCTGAGAACCTTTTAAAAAAAGGCACAGTAAAAATTATCACTAAAACCTTTTTAAAAGCAAAAATAAATCAAAAAACAAATTCCGAGGTAAGAGGAACAAATAATTACCTACCAATGGCCTCCTTACTAGACCATTTCCTAATGTTCCAAATGCGATGGGAATAGGAGATAAATGTTTTTCCCACAGTTAATGAAAAGAGAGTTTCATATACAAAACTGCAAACTGGACTAAAACTGTTTCTAAGCATTATTAAAATATTATACGCAAGGTTTAAAAGGGTATAAAATTTAAGATATTACAGTATATATCTGTGTTTTTTTCCGTTATTCGTACCTTAATTACTTTACTTGAAGGTACGATGACAGTTGGAAAATAACATGAGAAAGTTACCCCTCACAAATGCACTAAAAAAAACATAATTTAAAACAGTTCTACAAACGATTATTCCACACATTGCTTAATTGTTTTTCATGAAATAGATAATGTTTAGCAAAATTCCTCTTACGCTTCTCTCGACGCTGACCTTCAAAGTTTCAACTGTCTTTTTATCCTCATTCTTCATGATCTGGAACAGCAAGTGTAGGAATATTAAAGGTCTCGCACGAAATGGTATTAACTACACTCGAATATCAAGATATAATATATAATTCAAGACTACATACTGTGATGTTGATTGATAATAAACTGTGAACGTTATTCACAATTAAATGTTTTGTTAATATCGACTATATTTTCGCAGAGCGTTTGGCTCGGCATCATCAGGACGAATGGAGCGTAAACTTTCAAATCATTGTGTCATCGTCAGAGTTCTAAAAGTCACGGATTTTGATTAGTTGTTTCCACGCGCATGAAAGAAAGGGCGTAGACGTCATGTTGCTGACAAGTCGTGAAGAATTCTGGTATATGTGGAAAGCTCCTAATACATTAAAATTGTTAGTCGAATCAAATTTATCAACAAGAATAGCGTTTCCAAACAATATTTTTGGTTATTTTCGTGACAATGTTGTGCTAATGATGACTTATTCAATTCATAGTTCCGTACGTGAGTCTTGTGTTCCTTCACAAGGACGCGTAACGCCCTGCGGGTCTGTCCTACATATGAAAGTCCAGATTTGCAAGGTATCTGATAAATTTCTCAGGAATTAATGTGTTGGACGTAGTCGTTTGATCCGTAAAAATTCAACTTGTCTATGGGTTTGAACATAACTTTGAAATTAGAACTTTTAAGAATTTTTAAAATTCTGAAGCAAATCTGAAGAGCAAATGGGATAACCGCCCTATTCGTTCGTTCTAGGAGGTCTACTGGCGTGAGCGAGTAGACCTTTGCTGAGCAGCAGACCTCAGGATATTCATGAAAGAAATACGGGAATAAACGATATAGTACAAATTTTTGAAGATGACAATCCGATTTTTGGTGTAAATGTGACAAGGATGGTAAGTCAGATAATATCCGAAAACTTGAAAATTTTATCGTCCTGGAGCGGTACTCGAACTCGCGTCTCCCAGATAGCGCCCGGTATTCTATATGTTAGTATACTTGGGCGCTATCTGAGAGACGCGTGATCGAGTCCCTCTCCAGAATGGTATGATACATGGTAGCATATTTGCATACCCGGGCGATATCTGGGAGACGCGAATTCGAGTCCTGCTTGAAGACGATGAAAGTTTCAAGTTTTCGGATATTATCTGACTTACGATTCTTGTCACATTACACCAAAAAGAAGGATTGTCATCTTCAAAGATTAGGTTATAGTCTTTTCAGTTCATAATATTTTTAAGACAATTTAGGCATTGGTGTTCGTGTTGCCCATGTTTTGTGTGTGTGTGTGTGTGTGTTAAGGTCTTTACTACTGCACAGAAATGGGAATAAATGTTTTGTGCCCAGTTGACAATTTGAAGAGCAAAACACAATAATATCTTAAGAGCACAATTCCATAAACAAATATATAGTTCACATCGGATGCTACGCTACTCAGTTGCTGTTGCTCTGCGTAAAATAAGCAAACAGGTATACTTTTTGCATCGGTTGATCACTCGTGACGAAAAATGTGTAACATGCGTGAATATTTTGAGATAAACAGCATGGACCAAGCAGGGACAACCCCGGCAGAAGGCCGCTAAGCCACCTCTTCACTGACGGGGGATTATGCTGACTTGTTGGTGCGATATTTGCAGTGTGATTCTCTGTGAACTCTTTCCGCCGAACAATATCAATACAACGGATGGTGACATCCAACAGTTGGAACGTTTTCATACTGCCCTGGAAAAAATAGCGCCTAGCGTAGATTAAGTTGATTAATTGCCGTGGAGTTGTTCTTCATCAGGATAACGATCATCTCTATGTCGAATTACGGACGCCGCAAAAAATGCACGATCTGCAATGGGAAATATTTTTGAACCCCTCATATTCCTCGGACCTTGCCCCGTTTGACTTGCATCTCTTCTGATCTTCGTCGAATTTTCTCGCTGTGAAAAACTTTTGTAATGACGATAATATGAAATGTTGCATGGCTGATATTTTCGGCTTCCGCTCTCCAGAATTTTTATCGCAATGGAATATTTGAACTCGTAGATCGCTGGAACCCGGTCATCAGTTCCAATGGGGACTTTTAGTGAAGCGAACGGAAATATCGTTCGTCCACCTTTTCCTCTGTTAATACTCGCGGCTTACCTCTTCTCGGAGCATCTCTCACTGATCCAATTTTACAAAATTTTTTTGTTAACCGCCTACCTTCATTGCGATAGGGTACTTCAGTATAGGGAAGATTTTCTCTGTACTTACGTTTCACTTGGTCCGTATATTCCCCTCCACTACGGAACACATGTTCAATCAGGAAACGCGACTCCAGGGACGACACCATGTTCAACCGGCCACTGTGACGCCTCACTACAGAGGGATTCAACCACGGTCATACGCAAGACGCCGGAACTACCGGCTGTGTCGTTCGCGGTCCGACGACAGGATGAGCGTAACCCGCCCCAAACACACGAACATTCTCCATTCACAATAACGCATGTACGTGCGCTCTAACAACTATTTGTAGATTTCTTATCATTTAGTATCACAGTACGACAGGTGCATAAGGATTTTTGTCTAAACCTTCGAAGTCACGAATAATGAAGCCTGATGAAATTTTATTTGATATTTCGTGAATGTGGAACACAATTTAAAATTTAATACGGGGTTCATTACAAAAGTTCTGCACCCTGTTAATTTTTGAGAAAAGTTTACAGTAACGGAGAAAACGTATGTTATTGCAGTTCAATGTACTCCTCTTTCCTGATAATGACACCTTTCCAGAGGTGAGGTAGGTTTGGATGTCCCGCAGCATTCCACCTTTTTCAGCTGTCGTATTACTTGCGTCACGCCCCATGACAATTCGTTCATCGATTTGTAACGGATGCGATGTAGCCGATCTTTTAACTTCTGGAAAAGATCGAAGTGGGGTGGACTCAGATTAGGGTTGTATGGTGATTGGGATAACGCTTCCTAGTCATATTTCGATAAAAGTCTCAATACCGTCGCTGCACTATGACACGATGCGTTATCATGCAGAAAGATTTCTCCCGCTTCCAAAACGTTGGAGCTATTTTGACGAATTTTTGGTTTCAACTTTGCCCTCAGAAAGAAGTTGTTATTCGATCAAGAGTTCATTTCCCACAAAAATTTTGCAAGGCAGCGTGGCTGTGTCTCGGAGGTTTTCCCGCAGAGTTTCTGTTTTCACGTATGAGCACTGGTCTAATGCCGTGAGTTATTGAAATGAAGATGCGCGCTTCTATTTACAGATCTCCCCACGTACACGTAGCATATGATAGCGCGTCGTTTTGGCATAACTGCTTTGCTGAGAGTCTAATATTGATGTAACGCAATCATTTTTTCCAATTGCATCAGCTGCTTCCGTTTCAGATTAACGTGTGCAGAAATTTTGCTACGTCCCTATTAATAATTCGAAATCTGTGAATCTCAGATTCTGTAAAACGAAGGGCGTAACCTATTTCAGAGTGTGTGTGAGGCTGGGGAAGGAGAGAGGGGGTTGTAAACTGAAAAAAAAATCTGAAAATATATTTCAAGAGCTCCGCGCCCCAAGAGTTAATAGCAATAAGTACAGGGATTTTGAATGATATTTTCTTTATTTACTAAACTGCGTGAGTCCATCAAGGCGCGGAGCTGGGGTACCCTCCCCGATTGCCCTTATGTTCCATTCGGCCATGTATAATTTCAAACTTCAAATATTAGCATATTCATCAGCCATTTCTGATTTCCTGTTTCACGAATTAATTACTTTTAGAAACAAAATAAATAAACAGATTTCGAATAAAGAGAAATGAGATCATTGCTATAAATATTGAGACAATTGGTACTTCGAAGAAAGTTATATTTACAAAACTTTAATTTCAGTGCGAATGCAAAGGATTAAATATCCAAACTATTTAAATTCTATCATTGCGACTATCTACTTCTGGATCAAGTGTGGTTTTTTCACCTCGTTAACTCGCATCATGTGTTGCGTTGACGGGTTGAAGAAACCAAAAGTAGGTAATATGTTATATATTATTCAACATTTCACTTCTACAAAACAAATCTTATTTTTCTTCACAGAATTCCACTTATTAGCGTTCTAATTCGAGCAAAGATTCCCACGAAATGTACCGAAATACTCAGTACCCAGATTCTCTACAGATCAGGATCTGCAGGAAAATACTTGTAGATAATTGTAAACAATATTCAAACCTTTAATCTTCCTGTTGTAGGATAAACATCCTGCTGCCGCACATGCAGTCATATTGAGTACACTGATAAAGAAATAAAAACTTTAAGAGCAATTGTGGATACAAGGTGGCTCGTAGTTATAAAGGGGGTGGTAGTTATAAAGTATGTTTACCAATTATGACGAAAAGTAACGAATATGAAAAGAGTAATTGCGAATTACTTTTTTTAATATGTGAACGAGTTTGCTGCTTCCTTGTACCCGCCAAGATTCTGTTCTGCATTGCGTGTGACGTGACGAGCAAATCCCATAAAACAGAGGTTGCAAATGCCATTTGAAATTAATCTAACACTAAAGTCCCCAAAATAAATAAATTGTCCAACCATAAACTGAAGGCCAAACGAGAAAGCATGAAGGTTTCAAAAACCTTTACCTTCAAAATAGTAATATATTTATTTATATATAATTTATGGGATGTAAGGTCAGGTGATGCGTAACATCACAGCCTCTCCTTGACAAATGTCAACCCCGCCTTCTCGTGGTGCATCCTGTTCCTACTAAAGGGGCTCTGACGACCGCCAATAGCGGTATAACTATACCATCGGGATTAGAGGAAATTCTATCCCACACTCACCAACCCGCTTGGCCAGCGTGGTGAGTTATGGCCAAACCCCTCCAAAATGACTCCACAACTTAAATCTTGGCCCTCAGTCTCCGGCAGCTGGAATGTACCTGGCCAAGGCAGCGGCCAGTGCGACATGAAGGCAGAGGGTGCTAAGAATCCCCGGAGGACCGGACTAGGCTGCCATCTGATGCTGACCTTGGCAACGTACAATGGACGCTCCCTATCTTCTGATTCAAGGCTTCTTGAATTGGAAGAGGAACTACAAAGGATCAAGTGGGACATCGTGGGGCTAAGTGAGGTAAGGAGAAAAGGAGAAGATCTCATCGAACTGAAAAGTGGACATCTCTTCTACTATCGTGGGACAGATACTGGCAGAACTAGTGGTGTTGGATTTATAATAAACAAGAAACTGAAGGATAAAGTTGTAGAAGTTGAAAGTTCCTCTGACAGAGCTGCACGACTCGTTATCCAACTCTCGAAAAGATACCAGGCTCAGATTATTCAAACTTATGCACCCACCACAAGTCATCCTGAAGAAGAAATTGAAGAATTTTATGAGGAAATTTGTCATCTAAATAATAAAGGTAAGCAGCACTTGAAAATAATTATGGGAGATTTCAATGCAAAAATAGGGCAACGGCAACAGAATGAAACTTCAGTAGGTAAATTCGGTCACGGCAACAGAAACCAGCGTGGAAATACTCTCGTTGAGTTTGCAGAGGCAGAAGGGTTTTTCATCTTGAACTCCTTCTTCAAGAAAAAGCCACACAGGAAATGGACATGGAGACATCCAAATGGGACGACAAATGAAATTGATTTTATTATGTGTAACAAAAAATTCGTCATAGAAGACTGCAGTGTGCTAAACAAGTTCAACACAGGTAGTGACCATAGATTGGTGAGATGTAAGATGCACCTCAACACTAAACTTGAACGTGACAAGCTCATAAGACAAACAAAATCTATTGACATAACCAACCTTAAAAAACACCATAAGACCTTCAAGTTGGAACTGAAGAACAGGTTCTCTGCTTTAGAAGGCCTAACATCGGAAGAAGTGGACATCTCTGAAGTTAACAGAAAAGTAACCAAAGCTCTTATGGAAACAGCAACAAAATTAGCTGGGTCTAAGAACAAGTTGCATGTAAATAAATTATCAGGAAAAACGAAAATGTTGATGCGAAAAAGAAGAGAGATGAGGACAACTAAAGAAGATGCGACTTCCAAAGTGGAATATATAGAGCTATGCAAGACAGTACGAAAAAGTATCACTGAAGACGTAAGAAAATTCAACTGTGAACTAGTGAGGAAAGCAATTGAAAACAACCAAAGCCTAAAGATAGCAAAGGGACATCTCAGTAAGGGAAGAAAACAGATTATGGCACTGAGAAAAGAAGATGGTTCTGTAACAAGAAATAGAGGCGAAATTTTTACAAGAGTGAAAGATTTCTACTCCAAATTATATGAAAGGGATGATACATGCACTCCAGACATCATGAAAGATACCAGTACCAGAGTTCCTCCAGTCCTTCCAGCAGAAGTTGCACATGCAATCAAGAACATGAAGCGGGGAAAAGCTCCAGGAGAAGATGGAATTACTGTAGACATCATACAAGAAGCAAGTGGAGAAATCGAAACAGTACTCGCCCAAATTTTCACTCGATGCCTTAATGAAGGAAAGATTCCTGAGGATTGGAACACCGCTACAATGATCCTGCTACATAAGAAAGGTGACATTGAGGATCTCGGAAACTACAGACCTATCAGCCTCCTATCAGTAGTTTATAAAATCTTCACTAAAGTTCTTTCACACCGCTTGAAGGTAACACTGGACATGGCTCAACCGAGAGAACAAGCTGGATTCAGGATTGGCTACAGCACAATAGATCATATCCATGTGCTGAGAGAACTAATTGAAAGAGCGAGGGAATATGAACTTCCATTGTGCATGGCTTTTATCGATTATGAAAAAGCCTTTGATTCGGTGAAACCATCAGCAGTTTCAATGGCTCTGAAAACCTGCGGTATTGAAGATGCATACATTAATATTATTAATAACATCTATGAAAATGCAAGTGCAAAGATTCGGCTGTTTGAAAATACAACACACATAAAAATTGGAAAGGAAGTGAGACAAGGTGACACCATATCTCCGAAGCTCTTTAATGCCACATTGGAGGGTGTTTTTCAGTCACTGAGCTGGGAAAACAAGGGGATAAAGATTAATGGAGATTATCTAACCCACCTTCGTTTTGCTGATGACGTAGTCATTTTTGCAACTAGCCCATCAGAGCTGCAGAGTATGATCCAGGAACTTGCTGACAAGAGTAAAGAAGTGGGATTAAAAATGAACTTTCAGAAGACAAAAGTGATGTTCAATGCTTTTACAAGAAATGAAGATTTATCGATTGATGGAGAAAAGCTGGAGATAACAGACACGTACGTTTATCTTGGACAGCAGATATCAAGTGAGGGTCACATTGATGAAGAAATTAATCGGCGTACAAAACTTGCCTGGAGAGCTTTTGGAAGAAACAGCATAATTTTCAAGAGCAATATGCCATTATGTCTTAAAAGAAAAGTGTTTGATCAATGCATCCTTCCAGTGCTTACGTATGGTGCAGAGACGTGGACCTTAACTAAAAGAGACATACAAAGGCTGCAGACAACTCAAAGAAGCATGGAGAGGTGCATGCTTGGTGTAACCAGGAGAGATAAGAAGAGGAACTCGTGGATCCGAAAAATGACAAGAGTGGAAGACATCATGATCAGAGTTAAATCCCTGAAATGGCAATGGGCTGGACATACTGCCAGAAGGACAGATCATCGATGGACAGCCGAAATTTTAGATTGGATTCCAAGGGACAGGAAAAGACCCAGAAGAAGACCACATGGGAGATGGGTGGATGAAATTCGAAAGTATGCAGGGGTGACATGGAGGAGACTGGCACAAGACAGACCGTTGTGGAGGAAACTTGGGGAGACCTTCGTCCAGCAGTGGATTGATAATGGTTGACAATGATGATGATGATGATGATATAATTTATCTTCTTGAAACATATACTGTAACCTATTGCTTAACTGATTATCGATTTTCCCTAAGGATACTCATTTTTTTCACCGACTTACTAGAATTTCCGTAGGAACTAAATTTTCTCTAAATTCAGCATTTGAAAATCATAAGACTCTCCCGACAATGATCAACGTATTGATTCACTACCCATGTTATTTAGAGTGTGGAGCGGACTAGGGTTTCGTGATATTCTCTGCATCGAGCGGACCTAGAACTCAATGCCCAAGCATATCTTCAAAATATAATTGCTGGTCACGTTCATCGAAACCTGGCTTCTCTGCCTCCCAGTATTAATGAATTACTACAGTTATCCAGTAGTAAATGGAGGCCTAGTTTTCATTCCAAAAGTACGGCCATTTAGGAAACTTTGCATCCCTCAATTCAATTGAGTCCACATGTGAATCGTTTAGCACAGAGCACATTTAAGGAAACAGGGGGCTCAGGGCCTGGGGAGAACTTTAGAGCCCCAGTGTCAATGGCACACTTACGATTTACATTGGGTGGCCGAAAAAAATAACTAAGAGAAAACATTCCGAAATATGACGACGAAACCTTGAAAATATCCCGGTCATGTAGTGGTGTAACTAGCGCAACATCCGCCCTTCCTGCCGCACCATGTGCTTCAGCACCTCGAAGACCAGCAATTTCCCCGGGATTTCAAACACGACGAAGCATATGTTTTTGCCGGTGTGTTTGCACTCGCGCGTGCGTGTGTGTGTGTGTGTCTGTGTGTGTGTGTCTGTGTGCGCGCGTGTGTGTTCGGTTGGGAAAGCAGGAAGACAAAGAGAATGTCTGAAAAAGTAAGTAAGGGGCATGGTGCCTAGAGAACCCTGTAGTTTTAAGTTTTCAAATAATTTGTGGAACGGAAATGCATAACCCAAAGTTATTATTAAGAACATCAGGATTAACACGGTGCACGGAATGATGCAAAAGCATAAACATACACTAAAGAAACGCGTGTAATGTGATAAATCCGTTTATTTTTATGGCGTAATAAGCACAAAAATTTTCTAAGCTTTCGCAGTGTGAAAGCTTGGCGAATCTTTGTGCTTATTCCGCAGTAAAAATAAACGGATTTATTACGCTATGTGCGTTTCTTGAGTATTCACATTGTGGTGTATTGAAAATAACGTTATGAACATACACCGTTTCGCAAGGAACGAATTCGGCAAGATATATTTAAATAATAAAAGTTAAAAATTATAAGAATTTTTAATCACCCAATTTTATTTCACTTGTTTCTGAACTTCTTAATAAACAAATCTTCGTTTTTTTCATCAAAAATTAATTTCCATGATGATGATCTTAGGAAAAAAAACTACTCGTAGGGAATGGATTTCCTGAAAATATTTTCATATAAGAGAAGGTATTTTTTTTAGTACATCCATATTTTTCACAATTCTATAATATACGAATGCATTTGCATGTTTTTTGCATTTTTGTTTTATCTTCTTATGTAAATAATATACACGAGGCAAAAATTCAGCCAAAGAATCACCATTTGTAGTGTAACAAGCGGACAGAATTTATGCTTCTCTTTCCATATACGTTGATTAGTTTCAACAGCACCAGGGCTTTGCTGAAAGACGTTTTACGTCCTCCATGCGAAGTGAAGCCTGGGCTTTTCCTGTAGCACAGTGTTTACCAAACTAAGCTGAACAGCAGAAAAATCAAAATCGAGGAATAGAACAAAACATTTACAACGTCTTGCGGACGTATATTCTTATGATTCTTATTTTTAACATTGAAAAACATATATCCCCACACTTGAGCAAACGTTTGAAACAGATTCTGAAATTCCAAGCATAATATCTTGCAATTCTGACTTCCAAGCTTTCACAGGGTTGTCTGCTTCATATTCAAACAGACGTCGACACAAAAATTCCGTATTCAGAATTTCCACATCTCAGTTTCATGCGCTTGAACAAGCGTTTTTTGAGCTTCTGACTACGGGTCCCGATATTAAAAACACTGATAATTGTTTAATATTAATAATTTTTGTTTAGAATGAAAAACCGAAAGTAAAGTGTTATTAAAGAACTTAAAACAAATTCTGAAACTGAAGTTCACAAACAAAAGCAATTTTAAAATATAGACTGATTTTATAATTTCTTATTAACGATAAAAATGTAATTCAGCCCCTGGGCACGTTTAACCATCATCAGCTGTCAAAGGGTAAGATTTACAAATCATTAGTAATTCTATCAGCTGAATGTGCATGAAAGCTAAAGGAGCATTAATTTTTTTTCGACTGTATTATCCAGAATACATGAAAAATGGATACTCTTAATTTTATGTTACTATTCCGGAGTTACATATACACTGAAACAGCAAACTATTAAGAACATATGCTTAATGCTTTGTTGGGTGACCTTCGCCATTGAAAATGTTCTCTATTTGATATGTCATGGATTCCGCAAAACGTTCAGTCAAGCGGACGTAGTGGCGGCCGTCAACAATGGAATGTTCGCTGCAGGAGAATCCTTCTTACTCATAAAGGTGTTTAATTGAGGATACATCACGTGCCTATTAGAGGCATTTACTGCTCTGAAATTATTGTAAAACTCCTGGCATCAGTATATGATGACCCAGTTGTATATCTCCTCGTCTTACAGTGTTAGAAACACACCCACCACTCGCGTCTATCCCAAAACACCTAACACTTTTACGGGCGTATTTAGGCTGCAGTGATGTTGGTACTTCGAGGAATTCCAGTGCTGCACCACTAGCATTAACGAAACCAACGCCGACATGAAAGCACACATCTGATGTAGAATAGGTGGTACATCTGGTCAGTTCCCGTTCGGTGATGATATGATTACAGTGCAAACTGAAAAAATGGGAATTTACAGAATATTGAATTTAGTTCCAGATTGAATGGTAAATAAGTAAGAATACTGAATCTAGTTCGTTTTAGAATAGTAAATACATAAGAATGGAGGTATTTCATGTTATATTCTTATAGTGTTAAATCGTTAAAAAAATCCTTAGCAATTATTTTATTATTGTGTGTGATAGTGTAATTGTTTTCTGAAATCATCCGGGAATAAGAACATTCTTGGTTTTGCATTTCCCTTAATTTACACATATTTAAATAAACGTATTTAATTTAACAGCTTAAATTTCATGACTTCCCCAACTGTTACGTCTATTTGCGTTGTGATTCGTAAATTTGGTTCTGTTTTAAATGAGGGCCTTTTATAGGCTAAAAGCTAACAGCTTATGATTAAACAAGATCAGTTAAAACCTAAAATGTCATATACAAATATAATTTTAAAATTTATTAACTTAAAACGTTATTTCAAATATTGTGATAAATGAAGTCCCCGGATGCCATGAAGGAAAAACACTGTCCTGCAAGATGGGGTGCAGAATGATGCACAGCTTTCCAAAAATAACGAAGCATTAAAAATAACTCATTCGATCCTGACAATATTTTGCATGCAGATACTTCAAGCCCAAACATGCAAATAATTGAAAAATAAAAACCAGAGGCAAAATAGTGGCCCGCCACAGAGATGCGAGCGGCGCAGTGATGAGGGGATATTAAGAACAACGCTCTCCCGCAAGGACAATTGTGACACCAAATTGCGGTTTCATTATCCTCCACTGACTGAGAGCAAGCCTCGATGTCTGATAAATGCACACTAGGAACAGTTGAGCTAGTTTTTGTGAGTAGATGCAGTTCAGCTGACGGCGGCCGGGTCGTCAAGAAGCCGCATCGCAAAGTATATGGAACGGAGCAAAGTAAAGGACTTCAGAGGTCCCCTTCGGGGCACACTCTGTAGAGTGCTACATGGGATGCTTTGATCTTTGAAGAGAAGAAAACTTCCTTGGTGTTATTCAGTAAGGAAAATTGTGACCCACGAATAATGATATTTTCTACACAGGAATGTTTTTTCTACGTAAATTCTAACGTCAGTTGAAATTTAATATATCAAAAGTTCTTAACCAGTTTCCAGACGTCAATTGTGAAGCAGAACGATTTTGTGAGGGAAACCATCGAGTTTTTATTTACAGCTGTTTGCAAGTTACATTCAAAGACATTTCCGAAAAAGCGTCATGAACTTTTGTTATTTCTTCTGGACGGACGCATGGACGAAGTTGAAACTTCCTTGGTGTTATTCAGTAATGAAAATTGGGACCCACGAGTAATGGTATTTTCTACACAGGAATGTTTTTCTACGAGAATTCTAACGTCAGTTGAAATTTAATATATCAAAAGTTATTAACTAGTTTCCAGACGTCAATTGTGAAGCAGAACGATTTTGTGAGGGAAACCATCGAGTTTTTATTTACAGCTGTTTGCAAGTTACATTCAAAGACATTTCCGAAAAAGCGTCATGAACTTTTGTTATTTCCTCTGATTGTGATTTCGTTTCGTTTTTGCCATGGTGTTATCCTTTTATACCCCCGCATTAATATCTAGGATAGTCAGAATTACACTGAGTCTTTAGTATGTACACTGAGTGGCCAAATTATTATGACCACCAGAACATTTTATACAATGTACGTATCCTACGGGTTCTGCTGACGCAAGATCGCTCAATCAGTACAAAAAAGGAATGCTGAATACATACACAGACAAATGAAGTGCATCTCTCGGGAAATAATGGGTAAAAACACGATCCGCCAGGCTTTGAAAGGGCAATGGCTGTGTATGCATCAAGCGCAGGTGGGAGCATTAGACAATCGGCTGCATTTGTGAGATGTTGGAAGGAACCTGTTGTTAAAATTTACAGAGAGCGGACCGCCAGTTAAAAAACGGGTCTAAACGCACGGCATGTGGTCGTCATTCGCTATTTGATGCTCGAGCTAAGCGGAGAGTAGGCAGAATTTTTCAGTCTAACACACGGGCAAAACTTCGTCAGATTACATATAATTTGAATGTGGACCCAAGTCTGATGTCCACTTAACGTACACTTTGCTGTACATTACACCGTATAAGCCACAAAAGCAGACGGCCTGTCCCAGAGCCAGTGCTATCTGCACCGGGCGGGAAAAAAGGCATTCAGTTTGCTCATGAGCACAAGCACAGGGCAGAAAATAAGTGAAAATGGGTAATGTTCTGCGAGGAATCCTCTTTTCAACTACACCACGCAGATGGAAAAGTTAGAATATGGAGGCAGAAGCAAGAAAGGATGGACGAAGTTAGCAGCGTCACTACCCTTCAAGCCGATGCACTGCCACGAAAACAGTCTGGGGAATGTTTTCGTGACAGTGCTTCGGCGTTTTGTTTTGTGTGGAGCAACGTTTTACTGCCCAAAGGTATTTGAATTTTGTTGCCGACAGTACACACGCAGTTATGTTTAAATTTAACCCTCATGACTGGTTCCTTTCGTAAGTACCTCTTTACAAATATAAAATAGTACAGAGAATTATAAAATTGAAAATATACATCTCAAGGAATCGGACGCTTGAGCATCAGCTATACTGAGTTCGTGCTTATGTCTCAAGCGCCTCAGAACTGACACTTCTGCCACTGACCATGCGCCACAGCGTGCCCTGAACAAGTAATATTCAACGTACGAGGATTTAATTCAGGTAATAATTTCTGGATTCAGGTACCTCAGACTTTCGTTTGCGTAATACTGGATGCTATAATATTACTGCAGATATTATGCAAAAAGTTCAGTGCTGATTAAATAGCACACGTTACACCAGAATCAGAAACTCATTTTGCAGACGATTAAATGCGAACATGTTACTCTATGTATCAGAGTGAATGGATAATCATAGATAATTGAATTCATAATTAGACTGAGCAAATTATATGTAGTACAGAAATATCAAAGTTGTTTCCAAAACGAGAGGGTTATATGCAAATCTGTTGAAAAATACCCAATTTTTCCGATACAGCTCAAGCTGTTAAGCCTGTCGCTGCAGTATGTGGAAAAAAATTGTTAATAGCAATTTTGAGAAAAGAACGAAATATATTCTCCAAAACTGCTATTACCCCATTATTCCCCGAGTTGAAGAAGGTGTTAATATAGCGCTCAAAATTCTAGAGTTCATGTGATATAAAATAAAATATAATTTTTTTTAACTTAAGAGCATAAACTGATAACTTGACAAAGTAATGTAAATAATAACTGAACCAGAATCAAAACCTAAATGCCTTTCGTACTGCGAAATTCTGAGGAGGAAAGCCGATACATTTTATTAATTTTTTTAAACATTTATTTTATTAAATCTATTAAACATTTAATTTATTAAATTTATTAAGCAATTATTTTATTAAATTTAAAAAAAAAATTAATTAAAGTAACATACACTTTCGCTGTTACTTATATGTATAAATATGTATAAAAAAGCAATATATTTCATCGAGTTTCGAATAATTTTATAGAATGTCAACGTCTTGTTCTTTCGCGAATTTATCTGTTCCCCTTATAAACTCTGCGGGTATTTAATGGATGATCTCATTGAAATCCGTTTCGCTAGAGACGGACACGATTTTTCTGAATTTCGGTGCCGTTACCGTGACGGAACGAAAAAATCACATCGCCCACGTTGAATATAAAGACAGATGTCTTTTAGATATCCGCTGTATTAAACACAAAGTCTACGGTTACTATATAAATTAAAGCTTATAAATATTTTGATATGGATGAAATTGCAATCCAAACTGATAACTTCCTGATAACATTCTTCAGTAGTCAGCTATGTAAAACTGAAAGATTGAAATATCTAAGCTAATTGCTAGTATAATGAATTAAGTATTAGCAAAAGAGTAGTAAGTACTTCGGTATTATAGAAGGGCGTTGAAGGAATGTCTTAATGCTTTGGCTTCGATGGATCGTTCAAATTCTGAATAAATCAGCTTTCTAACAAACCAGCATTATATTCTGGTGTCCTATCTTGCAGTTCAACATTTCCATGGCGGTACTGGTGGTTGGTTGGTGGATTTTAATGGCGCAAGGACCAGATTTTGCCAAAGAGCGTGTGACACAAGACTGTCAAAGAAACAGTTTTAAAAACGGTGTCCCTGCGGTGATGGTGTCGTACGAAGACTAAAGGACAAGATGGTCCATTACAAGGTAATCTCGGGCTCATGCGGCGCAACTTTCTAAAGATCTGAAAAATAAGTTATCCCCGTGCCTGGTGGTACTATTACGGAAAATAACTTTCTATTTGATATAAAGACAGGAAATTTTGATAGATGGAGAATCAAGCATGTGTCCGAAACCCGTCTATGGGTTTATCGGCTTTGTGGGCATGTGTAAGAAGATGGGCTGCATTTTTAGCAGCTTCCGCTATCCATACATACAAATTAGAAGTGTCCCCAACACGATATAAATTGCTTCTTATTTGCATCTGAGTGGTTAAAGGTTTAAAACTCTTTAAGCGGTTTTACAAAATGTTTTGACTCTTCTGTGTGTACCATGTAAGAATAATTCTTGCAATCCTATTTCAGATAATCAATACCTATTGTATCATTATGTGTTTAGTTATTTTTCATAAAAGCGTAAAAACGACACATGTCTGTATTTCAGAAGCATTTACACAATGGGAACATATTTTCTAAAATATTTCTGAAATATCTGAAAACAAACCGATTGAAATAAATATATATAGTATGACCATTTTTTGTGACGACGACTATTGCAGATTACATGGACACTTTTTGAAGACGAGCAGTTGGGAAGATGATTTCGTAATAAAATAAATTAGGACTTAGCACCCATGCTTTCATCTGTGATTTATTATGCATATCTAATAAAAGACGATAAGCCACAAATCTCTGCTTCATGCCTACTAATGATGTACCTTATGTGAAGTTAATTTCACAAATAGTTTGACCAAACTTACTTTTTTAATCAATGAACGACTGTAGCTGCCGGTTTGCGAAAGCCAAACGCTTTATATTGCTAAGTGCTAATTAGTGCTGCATCAGCATAAAATTATGAATAATAGGATACTTTCTTTCAGTTAATAATTCAAAAGATAGATTTTATATACAATATGAAATTTGTTTCTTTCTTAACACTAGCGTCTGGGGACAGCAATGGAAATCTCGAAGGAAGATCCTCATTGGTAGGAATAAAACACAATCAACCAATTGGCGTGCGTGATGTGTATCACTAGTGCCAGGTAAGTATGAAATAATTAGCAAACTTTCTATATTTAATATAATTTTTCGAATTTTTTACTGAAAGCCATTGTATCAAATTACCGGGTAAATGTGTAGATTATCGTTCTAAATTATTTCGCGAGATAAATGTTAGTACCTGGAAAAAGTGCGACGTACGGATTCAGAGTATGGATATTAAAGGCAAATGGTACAGAAATTTCATATTTTAAATGTGTTTTGAAAATTTTAATCGGAATATTGACCGGAAAGTTCGATGCTGTGAAAAGACGCTGCGGTTGGCCTAATGCATCTCTACTGCGATGATGTCAACTGTGCTCCTTTAAAAGGAAGGTTCGTTGCTGAACCGAAATGACGGGCGGACGAGAGAAAGCGGTTACTTTTTGGCAGAAGAGCAATACATTTTGTAGTGTACACTACAAAAAATAGGTCCAAATTATGCACACTTTATTGGTATCATATACGTTGTTGGCAGGAAAACCCGGAAAATAAGATCTTTGATTAGCAAACGATACGTATCAGTGAGAGAGAAATTGACCTGCGAACAAAGTATCAACACGAGAACCAAAAGTACAGTGGTACAGCAAATCAGCTACGAATGGAAGCCGTTCAAAGTAGAACCGTAGTTATGCTTCCCCAGTTTTCTGCACAACATAGAAAGGAATATTTGCACTTTCTATTTGGAATTAGGGAATGATGTGTGAAAGAACGAAACATTTCTGAACATGTGCTTCAAAAACAATGACAAAACATGAGCGAACTATATTCTGTAACGTATGAGTACATGGTACTTCGCTCTCCTGGCAAGAGCATATGCAGCTGCACTTGTAGGCATCCGCGCGTGAATTACTCGCCGCAGGGGATCTTTCTTTCAAAGGATTAAAGCTGCACATCGTCGTGGTAACGGTGCGTTCAGCCTACCGCAGCGTCTCTTCAAAAATCACACTTACAGGTAAATATTACGATAAAAATCGTTAAAAGGCATTTAAAACATGAAATGGCTACACCATTTGCCATTAATTTTCATATTCTAAAATCTATACGGCGCCCTTTTTCCAGGTATTTTTCCGACGAAATAATTTAGGACGCTAATCTACAATTCCTTTCTATGTTGTGCAGAAAACTGGGGAAGCATAACTTCGGTTCTACTTTGAACGGCTTCCATTCGTAGCTGATTTGCTGTACCACTGTACTTTTGGTTCTCGTGTTGATACTTTGTTCGCAGGTCAATTTCTCTCTCTTTGATACGTATCGTTTGCTAATCAAAGATCTTATTTTCCGGGTTTTCCTGCCAACAACGTATGGGATACCAATAAACTGTGCATAATTTGGACCTATTTTTTGTAATGTACACTACAAAATGTATTGCTCTTCTGCCAAAAAGTAACCGCTTTCTCTCGTACTCTTCCGCCCGTCATTTCGGTTCAGCAACGAACCTTCCTTTTAACGGAGCACAGTTGACATCATCGCAGTAGAGATGCATTAGGCCAACCGCAGCGTCTCTTCACAGCATCGAACTTTCCGGTCAATATTCCGATTAAAATTTTCAAAACACATTTAAAATATGAAATTTCTGTACCATTTGCCTTTAATATCCATACTCTGAATCCGTACGTCGCACTTTTTCCAGGTACTAACATTTATCTCGCGAAATAATTTAGAACGATAATCTACACATTTACCCAGTAATTTGATCAATGGCTTTCAGTAAAAAATTCGAAAAATTATATTAAATATAGAAAGTTTGCTAATCATTTCATACTTACCTGGCACTTTATACACATCACGATACACATCATGATACACATCACGCACGCCAATTGGTTGATTGTGTTTTATTCCTACCAATGAGGATCTTCCTACGAGATTTCCATTGCTGTCCCCAGACGCTAGTTTTCTTAACTGGCTGTTAGGACTCATTTCTCTATGGTCCTTACCTGACCTTATTAAATTAAAGTTCAATACTGCGTATTGTCGTAACATCTCAGCACAAATGATGTGATGCAATGAAATGAAATATGTATGAGAGAATTTTGTTTAAACAACTTGATGGATTACAAAGTACAGGAAAATATTGTCGCCTGAGGAATACTAATATATTGTTCTACCTGCATAACAACGCATAGGAAGAAATGCAATTTATATTAATAAAGTAGTTCCCGATGTCGAGTGTATCATTCCGCTCCGTTTACAGAGAAACTGGTCACTCTCAACGTGAAAGCAAGTCGTTCATTATAAATTGTATGACAATTTTATTAAGAATTGTACCATAATTAAAAATACAGGGACTATTTTAATTTGTAAATACACTTTAAGGAGGAAATATTGTCGGAATAGCTGTGATAGGCAGCAAATATGGGAGCTGATGACAATGGCCGTATTTTGAAATGGAAATTATGTTCACAAAGGCTCGAGTTGAAAAAATAAACGTTAGACACATTAATTTCGTGCTATTGCACCAAATGAATAATGCGTTGCATTATGATTATTTATTGCATTATGGTGTATAATCCTGTTATATGAGATAAATGTATTATTTTTTCCATAATAAAAGGCATGTTTGTAATTATTTCATTTACAATAATATTTATTTCAATGAAATAACTATAATAAAAATAAAGTTTCGTATTGTGAACTACTTTCTTTCACGTTGGGTGTGATAACCTACTATGAAAACTAACGCAACGATACGCTCGAAATCGGAAACTATTTAAAATGATCCATTTATAGGTGATCACACCCAAGGTGTGGAGAGCAAACAGCGTGCCTTGAAACGCAAACTAATAGAGGAAAATCAGAAATTTCCTCTGGCACACCACATTCTGAAAAACTTATTCCGACGGAATTTTATCTCTCCGATGGAATTTTATTTCTCCGACGGAATTTCATCTCGTCTCAGAAGTGGTTTTAGGTGTTGATTCGCATCATTATACAGTTCTGTCGTGGCAGTTTATTAATTGATTTTAGGTTTAGCTACCAATTCATGAAGTTTCGGAACTTTTGCGTCATTACAAATGTTTCGGAGTTAGAACACAATCAAGATTCCTGAAGATCCTTTTATATGCCAACCACAATAATCAGCAAACGAAATTAATGTAACTAACAGACTGTCAAACAACTCAGCTGCAGCATATTTTATAGCGTCTGATAGATGGCAGCACGTGAGCGCTGACTCTGAAATTTCAGGTCCAGGGACAGTGCGTGTCCATTGGCCAGGATTAGAAGTACATATGAGAAACATCTCATATTTATTAACACACTATCAAATTAAATATTAACGAATACGAGATACATACCACAAAACCGCACGTGCGCCCAGTGATCTAAGCTCGTTACTCGCATGTTGTGACTGAAACAGTGATGAAAAAAAAATGGAATTTTTACAAAAACGATATATCTTTATTTTCTGCTAATTATTAGATCTATCCTAAAATCAAATTGTTATGAGACGGTTGCTGTTACATTAACATAAATATATTCGATCCAGTAACTAATTAAAGGCACTGAAACTCTATCTCGTACCGTGAAACAAATCGAATGTGCCACCTTCTGATCCATGACTGGGGAACAGAAGCGAGCGGCAGACGACTGGGTCAGGCGAAAAACATCTCATGGAATTGTTGAAAGTATCTTTTCGTTCACTCGGAAGAGCGAAACACTTGGAATAAATTGTTCACGAACTACGCATTCCTTTATTTATTTTTTTGTTAGTTACAGCTCGGTGTTCCCAGCAAAGGTTCGTTTGGTTCGGAAGATTTATTCGAAAAGTAAATTACACGATTTGGAATATTTGATTATTTTGCTTTTAAAGAAAGACAGCTGTTGAAGCCTGGGGATAACACTTCCACACTTGCAGTCGTGAACCACGCGTTAGGGCTTTTCGTATTCTTTTGTTATCTATTTAATTTTCTTTCTGCATCATTTTAGTAATAAGAATTAATTTACTGTTGAATAATTAGTTTTTGCAAATATATGTAAATTATGTTAAGAAGTAATATGTTATTTGATTTCAAGTGAGGTTAAAGCATTTTCCCTAGTGAACTGGAAAAATATATTTAATTATAAATGGAAATCAACTATTTTAGTAAATCGAGTACAAATTCTAAATTTTTCCCACCTGACTGCACTTTGGCTTCTGTGCATTGGATTGTTCGTCGGGTTTTGTTATAAAGTGAGAATGTTTATTCGATAATGTCCTAATACCGACATCTTAAAATTCACCCGGAGATGCAGCGAAACCCCGGGGCGAAGAGTGGGAACACTCACTTTCGCGATCTATGCTGACGAGTTTTGACTAGGACATGTAAGGGGCCCATCTGCAAGTTGCGTTTTAACAAGTGAATTAATTAAAGGTTCGCATGAAAGTTGCACATTTATTATCCTACTAAGCTTTTCCATGAGTTCTATTAGAAATTTCACCTACAAATTTTATGTGGGTGTTCGGTGATGCACAGCCTCGAGTGTGAGTTTGTGTGATGTCTGTTATTATTGGTAGTCAGCTGCTAAATATGAAGTAAGATGAAGTGGTCAGTTAAAAATACTGTTTTGCAGTTATTGTGTCACACAACTGTCTACAGGCATTCAGCATTTACATTAAATTTACTGTAAGCGCTTAGTATAAAATTCAAATTCATGTATTGAATCGTAGGAGGAACATAGAACTTAGTTTTAGTTGAACTACTTCTTTTTTAGTTTCAATTTAGTTAAATATAAGGGCCGACAAAACTAACCTCATTTTGTTTGAGCCTCAGCATTCATAAACAGAATATAATGGCCTGGCATTAAACATATATGTGGATTTCAATAGGTCCCTAAAAGTCCCGTTTTTTAGGACATGTGCCTAAATACAATACAAAAGGAGGCGTGAACCATGAAATGCATGCATGCTAATTATGAAAACCTTAAATTTAAAGCTAGCTTTATTTTCTCTAGCTGCTTCACTGATTTACATGATATCAGGTTAATAACATTTTTTTATGTTGTGTCTATCTACACTTTAACGTTGAAACCTTTCCAGAGGAATAACTGCATCCTGAGTTGAAGAAAAGACTAACTATTTATTAAAATAACGTAATAGAAGCACTATACACAGACCTAACAGGATAACTTATTATAGTTTGCAAACATGGCAGATAATGAAGAACATAAAACAACGTCATTATTAGTTATGTCTCCACTTAGCGTGTGTCCGTTCACGCGAAGGAACAAGCGCTTGATGCAACGAACATTTTAAAATAATTCTTTCTACTCCTCAATTGGGTGGTTTTTAACCATTCGACTGCTGCGAAGCGCGTCATACCTTTCCTTATATTCCCAACAAAAAGCATTTATAACTTGCAGTAACTTCTGTAAGAAACTAAATATCTATAACATAGTATCATATTATATTATATTTTTAAACCGTCTGGGTTACCACAAATTAATGAACTGTTCGGTCACCGCGTAGCGGCTCCAAGATTTGTGAAAGTGACTTGGGACAAACTTTTCTCAAAGCCCCCTTACAAACCGTCATCCTAATGCCGTTCTCGGGATACTCAGAGTCCTTAACATTGAGAACTACACGAATGGGCGAGACATCGCTCGCCCGTGGCTTTTGATGAGGATTTGCACCCTGAAACAATAAAAAAGCTTAAAAAGTATTTTGTCCAAGATGCACTAGTGTCCCTCCGAACACACAGATTTCTGGGGGAGGAGCGACCTTTTGTGTAGGTTATTAAAAAAAATGATTCTTATACCATTCTCTGAAATCATCAATATTTTTTTACACAGCGGTTCGATTTTTTCACATTCTGTAGGGCTTTAAATCTTTATTTTTGAGACATTCTGAGCTTACACCAGATTTTCCTTTCGGGAACATAGAGTTTTTACTAGTCTGCTCTTGACCCCCTACCGTAAAATGTATTAATTTATGGAAGAGGATATTGCGGATTTATTTTTTTGTAATTAAAACTTACATTGCTCCTTCTCTTTTTTTTTTTTTTTTTTTTTTGAGAGTCCACTCCGTAAATAGAATGCGGTAATTTCTAGGGACGGTCCATTTCGATGATTATTAGGGAAAGCATATTTGGAAGACTCGAGCATGAGGAAGCTGATAAGGCAGATCATTTTCTTCGAAGGTCCAATTACATGCAGTAACTATTAGTCTCGCGCTTATTTAGTGGCATTTGATCAGTTCTTTGTGATATAGAATAATATTTTTACTGTGAGAGAGTAAAGATAACTATCGTGATAACAAAAAGAAATAATTCCATTGCTCTGTGTTTATTTGATAAAAAACTTGATGACCGCACTCCTCGGTGTAATTATTTCCTAAGAATAATGCCTAATTGTGCCGCTGTTCTATGCCCATCGCGGAATAAGGAAACAAAAGGAACTGCGATTTTTTATCACACATTCCTAAAAGTTCATATCTTGAAAAAAACGTGACTACTCAAATGTAAAGGAAAAGATGTTGTCAATGTGAAACATGCGAGAATCTGCTCTAAACTGTTTATTGAAGATGATTATAAACGTGATTTAAAAAAACTGTTTGAGAAACTTCGAAAATAAATATCTTTAGGAGAAAAACTGTTCAGTGTTCTATACAAAACCATTCATGCACTGCAGAAAATTCAAAATATACAGGCTGCATTATCGAAATTTTGCGAATTCGGAAAAAAATTTTAAACATAAAATTTATCCGAATTTTTTTATAATGCTTTCAGGCTAATCGGGTGCTTCCTTCTTGGTGTTGCAATTTGGGTTACCAGCAGTGTATTTAAGAATTTAAATGCTAATTTTAATTCAAGATTTGTGTCATTGATTAAAGTAATTTCGGATCAGCCACGATTACAGAGGAATTGTTCAGGAGAATCAGTTATCGTACAAGCTCGGGCAGATAATGTTAGCTTTAGTGGCGGTGGTTTGTAATAATGTGATTGTAACGTTTGTGACTACGTTTATGGGAGTGAAATCAGAGGAATGTGTAGTGAGCTCTTAGGCTTCCAGGATACGTGCAAAGTCAGTTTAACCTAGAATATCACTTTACCTAAAGACTGCTTTTAAATATCGCAGCTCGTTTCAGCTAGTAGGAATCCGGGTTCGTTTAACTTCAATATCCTTACCTAAGTATTAAAATTTCACTTCAAAAAACGTCATGTATTCAACATTTTAGTGAAATTAAGCTCTCAATGTCCCCGATGTTCATATTTTTTGTGTGTTAATTTTGCAGAGTTTCTTATTCGCAATCACAGCTTCAGTAACCGCCAACTGAGAAACATTCTTTGGGACTAAGTAATGTGATAACAATCTACTTCCTTTCTCTTGTGCCAGGACTAGGTTAACACAGGAAGTGCTTCAGTCGTCGTCATATATTTCCCGTTCAAGGATGGCACGTCTCTTCGTTTTATTTTCATTCGTTGCTAAAATTGATATCCGGTAGAAATAATTATTTGATTTCGAATGCCTATCCTTTAGTATCTGCCAAAACGATAACTCAGCGTACGCGAGTAAATATATCATCACACATGTCTGTGTGTGTGAGTCATCCTCAATAAATACGTCTGTCAGTAAAACTGAGCTGTCTGGAAAATGGAAATGTTTGCAAAACTCAAATGTAGGAAACTATGAGGTCTTCAACCTAATTAAACATCATTGCAGACCAAATACATTTCTCCTGAGAAATAGTATTGCCCTCTTTCAGCAACTTCACAGCATGCCACTCTGCCCAAATAGTTCGGGAACGGTTCTCGTAACAAGAGGAACATGTCCAGGTGCTCATCGGACCTACATAATTCCCAAATATCAATCCAATCGAGCATATGTATTTTGTGTTCGAACAGCAAATCCAATCTGCAGTTGCTCAGCCACGTAACTTACAAAAGTAAGAGGATATGCTGATAACGAGTTAATACCAGATACCACAAAACACCTTTAGGTATCCCACTACGTTAGGGGCACTTTAAAAAAATGTAGGAATGGTAATTTTTGTTTTAGGAAGCTAACACACAAAAACACAAACGTTGAGAAAACAATGATATCATTATAAATTTTCAAGAAATTGGTAAATTTGTGAAAGAATTTAGGAAAATATGTCGTTTACGTAGACGCTTTAAATACAAACGTTGCAGATACATGATGGCATTTTTGGCATCAGTATAGGCGCATGACTATTATCTATGCAGTGAACTAAATGGTAAGTGATGTTAATAAACACTGTGGAGATACACTCATTCCTACCAGCATTAGTGTGAATTATCCACACATTTTTTCACTATGTTGAATGTAAATAGCTATAACCTAACTTTGAACTGACAAACAGCAAAACCTTTAGTTCATTGCATGCATAACATTCTAAGGAAGCTACTTACCAAGTTTCATCAATTTATTTACAAGTATTTGGCAGTTAAGAAGTTTTCCCTAAAGATTTCGGGACGAGGATCTTATCCTGCAATACACGCTTTTTAAGTGTCACTTCCCACTCGTTTGACACCTGGGTTAAGATATTTCGATGGCTATAACTCTGTATCTATTCATCGTAGACAAGAAACATCGGCAGTCTTAGAATCCTAAAGAATGGGGATTTAAAATGGAAGCATTTTTACAAATGTTAAATTTGGCCCAAAACGACCTTTTCAACATAGTGGGATAACTTAAAAATCCTGGAGCATCAATTCAATTCCGAGTAATAGCTATGTTGATCGCACGTGGAATATAAAATCATATTTGACAGGTGGTTTAAATATTTTGGTTTTTGGTGTATACATTCATTGTGTTAGTCCTCTTTAAAACATCGAAGCAGTAAATTTCGGCTATGCACTTTACACTGAAGACCAATTGAATTAGAGATACTTGTCTAGTAACGTGTAGCACCACCTTTCGCACTGATGACGGCGGCGATTCGTCTCGCTAGGACTCGACAAGACACCGGAAGCTTTGGGAAGCCATACGGAATCCACGACCCCTGAACAAGCTCCCACAGTTCACTAAGGTTTGATGGAGGTGGTCAGAGCCTCGAACATCTCTATCGATAGCATCTCAGATGTGCTTGATGGGATTGAGGTCAGGTATCCAAGCTGGCCAAGGAAGCAAGGACACGTCGGTGGAGTGTTCATCCAACCAATCGGATACAATTCGGGAACGATGGCACGGTGCATTTTCTTGTTGCAGGATGAGGTTCCCAATGGGATGTTGAAGACGCACAAACGGGCGAAAATGGTCGTCCAGGATATCCCAGCAACGTTGACCTATGAGGGACGATGTTACACTTACCAGGGGTCCCATTTCAGTCCACGTAAACAGTCCCCAGACGAGAATGACACCCTCACCAGCTTGAAGAGTACCCTGCTGGTAAGAAGGATCCATCGCTTAATGTGGTTTGCGCCGTACTTGTATCTTGCCATCGGCATGTACCAACGTGAATCTCGGCTCATCAGTCCTAGCAGCATTTTCCAACATCTCTAGTGTCCAGTGGCGATGTTCCCGCGCCCATGCTAATCTTTTCACCCTGTGATGTGCGTTCAGCAGCGGTACCCTCGTGGGACGATGGCTTCTGTACCACATAGCGAAGAGATGGTTCCGGATGGTGTGGCTGCTTACACGTTTTTATGCACCGCTTTAAATTGCCGAGTGATTTCTTGCACTGTGGACCGTCTACTCGCTGTTACAATGCGAGCTAGCAGACGATGACACCGCTCACCCATACGCTGTTGTCCACGGCAGTTAGCACTTGCAGGGATGGTTTTACCGGATTCGATGTACTCACGGTGCAGCCGTGACACAGTGGCTCGTGAAAACCCCAGTGCCTGCACGACTTCCGAGATGGAGTGACACATTCGTCGGGCCCCGACAACTTTTCCACGATCGATAAAATGCGCTTAGATCCTTCGTCTTACCCATACTGCGTCCGACTCTTACTGATCCCCGTAGCATCATTCCTTATATTGTTGGATCTCTTCATACGTCATTTCGTTTCCGTTTACAGGGCCGCCCACAGCGCCACATTTGCATAACGCCAGCTGCCTCTAATTCAATTGCTCTTCTGTGTACATAGTATCGCTAATCGCTTTTGAACTATAGATAAAAAATTTCGATTGGAACTTTGATACCTACAGGAGGGCGCTATCTAAAGCGCTTTCGAAGAAAGTAATAAAAAAAACGTGTAGATAACAAAAAACCTAGCTTCTTTCAAGTACATAAAATTCTAGTTTCGTATAAAATACTGGAAGCCATTCAACATCAAAAAGTTAGAACATTGAATGCTGTTCCGAAAGAATATACCCAAAACGAAAAAAAGAATCATATTTTCCTACAATGTCCAATAAATGGTTTTTCCTGCGTGGGCTAAAAAATAGATCTTATCGAAATGAATTTTAAATCTATAGTTTGTAGAATACGTGTAAATATATTTATACACATGTATCAGATAAATGTTGTAATGTAGCGCAATATATTGCAAAGTTTATTTTCGTTTTTTGAGATCTGAAACAGCTACGTAAAAAATTTGGTGGATTATCACATGAAAAAATTCTATCTCGTTGTTTGCTTGAAAATATTGCACGAACCCTACTATTATAATGCAGGTGTTTATGTAAGGCGATGGTATAAAACAACAGAAAAAATATGATAGTATTTTAAACATGACTTTCGAATATCAAGCGAAATCTAAATTTATACGGAGTAGGATCCAGAAGTTCCCGGACTGCACCTGTATGCAAAGTACACGTATCGCAAACCCACGGAGATTATTAGATTACGTTATATTATCCCCCCCTCACATGGAAATTCCTTTCGTCCACCTGCGTCACTCGCTCACTTCTGTACACCCGGATATTGTGAGCAACTTACGCAGTTTTCGGCGATCGACGCAGAATGACACTTTTTGAGCACGCGTTAGCATTAACTTTTGGGTTCGTTTGGGCAAAATTCCAATAGAAACGTATGAGAGGCGAAGCAAGTTTATGGTGAAATCACGCTGTGGCGTCACAAAAATTCGATTCGTATCAACGCTTCAGAGAATGCAGACAGGTGTTTGAAGAGACGACGAACGAAGTGGGCAGCTAGTGACAGCTCGCACGGGTGAAAGCATTTCGAAGGTTGCATCCATGGTACGCGCCATCAGACAACAGACGACCAAGCAAATAGTAGAGGTTTCTGGGATATCGTAGACTACGTGTCAAAAATACTAACAGATGATCTGAAGATGCATCGGGTTTGTCAACACATAGTCCCACGCATGTTAACTAAATTATTATAAGTTGGCCATACGAATGAAAATTGCGGGAGATGTCGTAACCGCCGCTGTCAAAGAGTCACATTTTTTTAAATTCTTAAAAGAATCATAACGGGGTATGACAAATGGTGTCCCCTCTTCGTACCACAAATTACGCGGAGCACGTACCACAAATTACGCGTACCACAATTACATCAATACGGGGTAATCGCCATCGTCTCCACGCAAGAAGAAATTGCGCCGTGATCGTAGCAAAGGAAAGATCATGGTAGAGGTTACCTTCGACATCCAGGGTATAGTTCATCTTGAATTTATCCATGAAGAACTCATTGTATGTATTGGCAGCTATAACATATGCTATTTTATGGGGAAAATTAGAAGGATAACGTTGCAACCGTCTCTGTGGCCTGCGGTTTATGATCAGTGCCACATAGAAGTTGTAAACAAAATGTGAATAAATAACCAAATTTTTCATGCACTGGTTTTAAGCCGGTTTTATTCTTCTCACGTGCGTAACTGGGTGATTATTTCTAGCTCAAATAAGAAAGAACTATTATCTTTATTAAATTTATGAAAGTAAATTATTGAATAAAATGATTCCAAGAGATCTTTTAGTGAAAACTTGTGCGCTTTGATTCTTTTGCTTTTTATGGCAGAAAAACCAAACTGTTACTCTTGGATTTAAGACACCTGAAACGCCAAATTGTCCGCATTTTTATTTCATCTTCTCGTGCTTGTTGACTTTACGTCATTCCGTTTTAAGAAACAAATAGGTTTCTTTTACTGAGTGAAAGCGTTTACCTGTGTGCAAAAAAGAGAGAAAATCAATTTCTTCATCATTTTACTGAAGTATTTACTAATTACCTAGAAAGCATATGTAATTCAAAGTCTCTTATGTGCCATCGAATCCTTTTCAAATAATACTAGTTAAAATAACCATTTGTAGATTTAGGAGATTTTGTATACTGCTTGATCTTACAAGCTGTTAGATATGTACCCAAATAAGGTTTTCGAGATATTAAACATTCAACCATAAGTGAAACATTTACAGTTTTTTTTAAGTTAGATAATAAATGTTTCCAATAAATTACGCCTGTTGATCAACAGTTAGAAATTCACCATATTTTTTATAGTTTTCCCTCAGGATAACATTTATGGCTTATTTAAAGTATATGAATGCTGCAGAATACAAAATTTTCGTTTTGAATTTGAAATCAATGCTGTTGTCTAAAAAAATGAAATTTCATATCGTGAAGTGTTTACTCCTTTTTCGGATGTAGTCTCAGGTACGAACAGCGCAAACTTTCAAATACATCTGCATCTAATGTACTTTTCTTTTAATCCCTTTCTTATAAGAAATTAAACCTGTATAGAATTCAATATCTGCCAACATAGGAAAGTTCTACACATGTGTTGCAGATGTACTTTAAATTATCGTTGTAAAATCAAATCGAAGTAAGATACTTCAGAAAATATAGATAAGTAGATAAATGAATAGGTTTTGTGAAATTATAATATACGTGTATATCCCATAGCGATTAGGTAAAATAGAAATCCTCGTGTAAAATCTTCCCATCGAACTTTACTTCTTTCTGTTTGTACACAATTTAGTTTGTTAAAGAATGCAGCTACCATTCTTTTTATACATTATTTCTGTTTCATGCTCATGAGTCCCATGTTCTTCAAAAAAGGGCCTGAAATTCCTACTTTGGTGAAAGACGAAACCCATAAGCAAAAGAAGTGAAACCAACCAACCAACCAACCAACCAACTCCAAATGATATTGTAGTCTGCGCAGTTCGCTTTACTAGCCAAAGACTCAATTACAAAATAAATAGCCCAGTATTTCACTGTCAACGCATTGTTAATTAAAAAGGTAAAATAACGAGAAAGTCACTGTGTGCAGACACCGATGTATTTATATGAAGGGGACGCACTCCAATTGGTATTACAGATTTTCTTCCGTAGTGTTTGCCTAAGAAGTTCTAAGCTAACGCTTTAGCATTCTAAGGAATATAAATGAGGAGAGACAGAAAGAAAGAGAGAGAGAGAGACTCTATTTCAACCTTCAGTTTTGCCGTTGTTTTCGGCTAAGAGAATCATACAAAAATGGATAATTGTCTTTTTTTTTTCAAAGACGTTTCTTCTATAGAAAAGTGGGAAGTGAATAACTGGGCTTTATTGAATAGTAGTTACTTTTATTCTCAACATATTCGGCTTCACAGTGTTTTCTGGAAAGCAAAGCTTGTTTGCGTAGACAAAAGACTGAATCGTTTCATGTTTTGGAAATTTTACCGGTTACATTATTCATGCACTTTGTGCATCTTGACGCTTTTCTTAAACGCTGATCTTAACGAAATTATATTTGCTTTGCTTTTTTCCATAAGGAACACTATCAGCTAAAGTATGAACGTGTCCCGCAGGTATTTACTATATGGTTTGGTGTTAAGCCTTGGACACTGTGATGATGATGAACACTCTTTTTAATCCTAAAGTTTGTTTCCGGATAATATGAAGTTCAGGAGAAAATTAATGCCATTTCACTTTTCGCTACCAAAAACCAAAAATTACTACGATTTTGTGAAACGTTTACGAAGTGATTCGTAAAACAAACCAGAGAACAGCAATGACAGAAAGATCATTTAACAATGGATATGCTGTGTAACCAAATTCTAGACTGATACTATTTAGTGTATTAGGCTGGCGTTACAGGTACCAGCGCGACTGCTTTCTCTTGTCTTTTGAGATCAGCAACAGTTCACAGGACTTGCATATATCTATCAATAATTCCACAAGTGAGCATATCTGTTCCCCTTGACATTTATTCAAACACGTACTACTTCATGAAACAGGCCGGAATGCAATTTCGTTCCCAAGCCAGTATGGAAAAAGATGTTTGGCATTTAAAAATGCTTCCAGTGGTTAACTTGTAAACTAGCATGCTTATTCCATGGATTCAACAAAATTCCCAGGCAGCACAGCCTTGCAATTTAACGTAGCCCCGACACTGAGCCACCGTCTTCTATTCATAAAAGACGATGGCTAAGTGTTCGGACTACGTCAAATTGCAAGGCTGTGCTACGTGGGTTGCATCTAATTCGGGACTATTATGTTCTACAAGCATTTTTAGCTTAGAAATGTGCAAGAAATTAGTAATGTCCTAATGCAAGCAACTTTGAAATTCAACGGTAGATACAGTGAATTATCACGTCATAGATCACATGAAGAGCCCATAGTTCCCTTCGCTGACGACCGCCGTTGAGGGAACTACTCAGGGTCCTTTCGACAAATACAGCTTCTAACAGTAACTTACGTAACACAGCAAGTAATATCAAATGGTGGCATGCAAACTAAAATATCACATAGAATTTGGAGAGAGAGCATCTGCATTTTATTGTAGTCCACATTCTTCCACATGCACTTTTTTTATATTAACACATTGAGCTCTTAAAATGGTATGTTGTTTTTGCTCAGAATAGTGTAGTACATTTTTCTTTGCTTTTCTTCCTTGCAATTGTTCTGGGCTTGTGTTGTACACTATATTCCTCATTTAAATATAACACACAGATGTACAATACTGTTGAAAAGCAGTGATCATTTATTCCCCTTTTAATCTAATGTGTGACATCGCCGCAAATCCAAAGTGCACTCAATTCAAGTCTGAGGGATGTTTCTATGTTTTGTTCTCGAGCTAAGCAAAACAAGAAGAATGAGCGGAGTCATCGTTTTCGAAAGAGCCATGACATTTACAATTTGCTCTATTATTTGTCTCGAATTTCGTATGAATGTTATATCACTTTGGTTATTATTATACAGATGATATATCACTTCACAAGTGCAAAATTTCTCTGTTAAATTCCAACAAATATAATGCTACAGCGGTCGCAGAATATCTTTATGCATATCAAAACAGTTTTTGGAGAATTTTAAACAAAATTGATCATTGGGAATGCCTGACATGAAGGAACCTGCTGCAGGAACCAATGATGCTGATCAACAAAAACTGAATAAGTGGATTCAAGGTAACCAAAAAGTCAGGGCAGACATTATTTCGCCGAAAACATGTAGCGAATTTATTCATGCTTAAACATTGCATATCCTTAAACAAAATATGGCTCAAACAGAAAGCAAAAACCAGAGGACTTGCAAAACAATGTCTGCTAGCTGAAACTGTTATTGTTTTGTAAATTGACCAATGTTGAAAACATGCCTGAGCACTTGAATGCTTTCTCCGGAATCGCGGATAAACTTTATGAAATTGATATGGAAATAGCTTAAGACCTACAAATCATGCTCTTTTTATACAGCATCACTGTTACATTGTAAAACCATAGATTCGAGTCGAATCCTGTGATGAGCTGCCAAAGCCCGAAGATTTAAAACTAAAGCTGGTGAAGGAATGGGAAGTAAGGAAAGCGAAAAGCAACCCTGAGTCCCAAAAGCCTTATTTATTTACTTTTTTTTAGCAAGAAGGGAAATCAAAAACTTAAGCAAGCACAAAAGAGTGCTAGCTAAATTAAACCTCAAGAGAGGTTTTGGTTGTCAGTGGTTTCTGAAATCAAAATTTAATCAGGTAATAAGTATTGAACATTGAAAGCGCTATTAGTTGCAAAGGGGTGTTTTCAGACACCTAGAGCTGATTTGAAGAACTTTTTTTACCCGTCGCAAAGATTAAGTTTAATCTGAACTGTATTTGTTTATGCAGCTGAAAATGGTTTAACTGCTACTCAACTAGGAATATGATAACGGAGATTTGGATGAAGGGATCTATGTAGAATTACCTGAGTGTTTCCAAGATAAATATGCCGGAGACCAAGTACGTTAAAACGGTCAATCAATGAACTAAAGTAATTTGGCGAGCAGTGGTACAAAATATTGGATGCAATATTGAAATGTTTAGGTTTTAGAGGCCTAAATTCAGACAAATGTATTTATCTCATGAAAATTCCATATAATCGCTGTTTATGTTGATAATTTGATTTCCATTATTTTTTATGTTCTAGTCTCTGTTTAGTTCTTGCTGAACCCACTGACAATTTATTGAATTATGAAGGGATTCTATAGTAAATATTCACTAATATGGTTTGGATATCAAACGAACAAAGTAGAATAATGCACCAGATTAATATTACTAAGCATAGCGAAAGTGGTTAAAATAGCATGCAATGCAAGAAAAATATAAAATGTAAACCAGCCTTCGGATTTCGAACCACATGCGCTTTGTCATATTGAGATGCTGTCATATATATATATATGTGTGTGTGTGTGTGTGTGTGTGTGTGTGTGTGTGCGTATATTTTCTCGGGATATATATATATATATTTCTTTAGAATGAAGAAATAAATATTCCATAATGTGGTGTGCGAACAGAATTTTTCTATTCTTCACTAGTAGTTTAGATTTGAATATACGCCAATTGCTCTACACTTCATGACGATATAAACTGGGATATCAATAATGTGGAACAAGGTCGCAAGTGTATGGAATCACAAATAAAAATTCTTAAAACGTGTTCTTTCCGAAATCTTAATTGTCCAAAATGATAAGTCAAATTCACCCTGATACTCATTTAATGACACTAAGAACATCTTCCTTCCGTTGGATGCAATCCCTGCCATTCACGCTACCAAATGCACATATCCGTGTCCCTAGGAATTTCTTAATAAACGTCTTCCAATGTTATATTATGGTACTACAAAAGGAATATCTGCATACTGGGTATATATGTCCATTGCGTAAGATATGGGTTAGATTGAAATTCTCGAATTTCCATCTGATAACGGCTTTTCACAGTCGTTATGTCGGTCGTTCTGGGATTGCTGAATAGCGTAAGCTATGGTTGAAGTCCAGCGAAGTCATTAAATCGTTCTTCAAAAAAACGTTTTAGCACATTCTCGAGTATCACCAAGCAGTATCGCCAAGTCATTATCAACAGTATCACGAAAGTTCATCATATATATCCCGTCAAGCAGGAAAATAAACAAAAGTCGCCGCTTTCAAACTGTTCCTCAAGCAAAGAAAGCTTGCGCTGAATCCCAACAATTTAATTGTAAAGCTTACAAACATCTTGATTTGTACCCTGAAAAGACTTACTGAGAATGTTAAGGTGATGTGTGATATTGGTTAGAAATGACAGTCCTACCACAACCTCAGTATCAACCATTTTTCGCTTCAGGGATTCATCGCAGGTAATTTCAATGAGCAGCAGATGTAACTCTTTACAGACTACAAAAAAAGTTTCAAGACATTTTCCTCAAAGAGGCTAGATGACGTCAGAGTGAAGGAGAAGGTCATCATAAGTCGCATCTTCAAGAAAACTGTGTTGTCTTCGATGGTGGAGTGAGCGATTTCCAACTCAAACTGCATTTGTGATTTTAAAGACCGTCTTCATGGCGTCATTCACTTTTAGTTGTTTGGCGGAAGATGATTCCTGATGGATGATACAATGAATTGAAGGACAGTTGACGCTGTCTTCTCAAGTCCCGAAGTTTTCCGGTCAATGGAGGTGCACCATCTGCTGTAACAGACTGTGCTTCCTGAAACCTCCGACACAAATGCGGTCGGAAAAACGCGAACCTAGTGTGCCGTCCGGAGACATAAGATGATAATCGATTTCAAACAAATTTCTTTTGTTATTCTTGCTGATCCAAATGACAACTTTTCCGCACTAGGCGACATACAAATAAAAAAAATGTTTTTTTCTGCCCACCCTAGTGTAAAGGTCAGGAAAAGCTGTTGTCTGTTTAATGAAGTGATAGACCAACGACTGTAGAAAGTAATTTTCGTTTGTTTGAAGGAAACCGGAATTCATTCAGTTGATTATTCTAACAACGATATTTAACAGGGAAAATACTACCATAAAAATCATATGCGACGAATTTTTTAACATTGTTTTATACGTCATCTGCATTCCCGTCAGGAAAGCATCGGGCTGCTTGCTAAAATATCATTCAGTTTGGTCAAAGTACTTGTATCGAGTAAAAATATGTAAAGTGATATATGTCCTAGTTCAGGCATCATGCTAACGAAAAGAACTAACTTCTCATACAATTTCCACTTAACTACCCGCTGATCATCCATTTTTTCATCCAGTTTTAACAGTTAGCATACAGTGCATGACATTTTCCATTAAATGTTAGTAAAATTGCCCCTGGTAGAATAATTTGCAAGGTAGAATACTTTGTAGACATTTTTAACTAACTGAATAAGGTCAACAAAAGCCTAAAAGGAAACAACATCACTCCATTTACTGTTTAAGACAAAGTGAAGGCCATGCAACGCGAGTTCCAGTTTGGAAATGGAGAAGCTGAAAAAGGCAAAGTGCCTTTCTTCTCCTTCTTCGAAGGTTTTGTTCAAGAGAATTTCCTCCAACTTGATTCGGATATGTTGGGTAACATAAGAAACCACTACCAAAAATAAGTTCAATGCTTCCCTGCTTATTTCTCGGAAGAAATGGACTCTCATGACCGGATCAGGGATACCTTTTCTGACCGAGATTCTATACCAGCAGTGTTGACAAATGGAGAAAAGAACAGGTCATTAAAATGTCATATGAGACTAGTCCGGAAAGCTTCCTTTCGGAAGTCCCTCTTCCCGGTTTTTGGATAAAAGAACGATGTGGCTACCACGAGCTCACCGTGACGGCCATCAAGTTCTTGGTGTCTTTTTCAACACTGTGCTTGTTTGAGCAAGGATTTCTGAGCTTGCTTTCGTCCAAAACAAATAACGGAACAGATTGCATACGTAAACCGACTCCAGGCTAAAACTGAGCAAAACACAGTCTGATATCCAGAAACTGGTTTCAATGATGCCAGCTCAAGTATCTCATTAATAATATTTTTGTCACACTTCCATTCTAACCGCATTTTAAAAATACAAAATGTAAAACTTAGTTATTAAACACGAAATTATTATTTTTCACATACGATTAAGTCTTTAAAAAAATATTTTTCCGTGATAGCCTTTGTAATTTTGGGTAATGGTTGTTTTTAAAATAAAGATAACGCGACAAAAGGTGCATCAGGAGAAAAAGGTTGAAAAGCACTGTTGTAAAGCAATAGTGCCTACATTTCTAGGCAAAATCTTCAATATTATGTAAACCTTTTACATTTTATATTTGTCTGCAAATACGGAGTCTTTTCGCAAACCAAATTTTTAGTCGAGCCACACTCCTTTCAAATAAAAAGAACAGAAGCTCCATTCTCCTTGAAGTCTAATATTTGTCATAATGTAAAATAACTGGAACATTTCACCGGCCGATAAAGAAACAAATGAAGCTCAGACACATAGACACATTTGTGGCATTAATTGAGCCCTTTTTTTCAAGCTAATGATTTTAAACTCTTGTTGTGTGTGTGTGTGTGTGTGTGTGTGTGTGTGTGTGTGTGTGCGCGCGCGCGCGAGCTTCTACACTGTATTAACAAAAGTCAACGGACACTTAGAAGAGAAACACAGCATAGCATTTGTTGACACACATTTGTACGGTGTTGATCCACTTTGGCCTTAATGCATGCACTGACCCTTAGATGTATGCTTTCTACAAGGTTTTCGAACACAGCGATAGGTATGCACTTCCATTCAGTACATAACACTGAACCTAACTGTTGCTTAGTAGTAGGCTGGCCTTGGTTCCAAACTTCTCATGCGGCGCTGTAATTAATCCTATAGGTGCTCTATATGATTAAGATCAGGTCTTTGTGTTGACCAGTCCACACACGATATAGAATTTTCATCAAATCAAGCCGTAGCAGTCCTTGTTTTTTGGTTCGGTGCATTATACGTCTGGTACCAACAACCCTCGATACGATAGTATTGCCACAGAGTTGGTAGGGCATAATGGTCCAGAATATCGTGGTACACGTGCTGGTTAACATGTTTGTCGACGATAGGCAATGGGCCGAGACCATGTCACCAAAAACACCCCCACACGAGTGCACTGCTGACTCCAAACTTGACCGTAGGAACAGTACACGGACGAGAAGCATTCCTGGTGGAGATGAAAGGCTTATGAGCAGCCGCAACACCGAGGTGACCCAGGGAATGAAATTTTCTGGGAATGGTACGTGCACATACCGTGGCGCCAGCATTTTTATTTACATGTACCAGTGAGGTCTTGTGCAGTACTCCGTTGGTTTGTTATAACGACACTCCTGAGGCTTCAACGTTCTGTATCACTTATTTGCTTTGGTCTGCCTGTACGTGTTGCTATTTCAGAAACCCCATGTGTATTCTACTTATTCAGTACGTCCAAAACATTTGATGTGGGTATGTTTAAACGCTTCTTGGTTTCTCTTATGGGTAACCCGCTAATATAACACCCAACAACCTTTCCTTTCTCAAAGTCAGATTTCTTGCGCCGCGACATTTTCACTGAACCTCACAGTGTGCTATGATCGCGGTCAGCCGAAGGCTTGTTTTTATACCGTTTGCACCTGTACCGCGCATCTTAACAACGCAGGGGAAACATTGATAATTTCTGTCAAGTTTATTTGAAAATAGTTTTCCACGCCATGCATGAATTTCCACAGAGCGGTATGTTCGAAATATACTCATACGAACAATGAAATTTGCGGACCAAGAAGGAATCATCGGATTGAACTGAAATTTTATGGACGTAATCATACAAAGGAATGATACAAATGATGGCAAAAACAGAGTTGCAGGATAATTACAGAGGGATCTGTGGCACGCAGTCCGGTCGTCTTGAATAGAGCGTCGCACCGCCTCGTGCGGTGAAGCATGCTGAATTAAGGTCCGGCATGGAGAAGAACACACCCCTGATGTTATCCTGTGGCAGAAGAACCCACACGTGTTGGACGGTGTGCTCCAAATCCCGGATAGTGCGGCACGGCGGCAGCTGACGTTTCAACTGGTCACGCACATGATCGATAGGGGACATTTCCGGGGAGCGGGCAGGCAATTGAAGTGTCGGGATATGACATAGGCAGTCGTGGAAACCCGAGCCGTGTGCGGTCGGGCATTATCCTTCCGCACCTGGAATCCCGGTCAAGAATGGTACCACATGTGGCCGTAGTATCTCATGCACATACCGCTGGCCCGTCAATGATCCACGTACCACTACGAGAGATGATCTGCTTTCGTAGGCCATGATTGCCCGGACTATAACTCCAGCAGTTGGGGGTGGTGTGGCTCTCAATAGCGTAGTCGGGATTGTGACGTTGACCCCGGGAACAACAACAATAAACATGATAATCTCTTGTAGATATCTGATGGAGTATACAGTTACCATACAAAAAGGTTTTTGTTGAAGCACAATAATTTAAATACATGTTCATTCTTAGTCATAGCAACTTCTAAAGCTAAACCCTCTATTTACCGTTTAAGATGTGATCTGTATATTACGATTTATACTGCAGTGAATGATTGTGTTATAAGTAGTCCACTCTCCCGTTCCTATGCGTACTTTTAATCACGGAAAATGTTCACTTCTTATCCTTTTTACATGAGTGCAAATGTTACCATCAGTGCACCGAACCCCAAGACAGCTTCCTCTTAACTGTGGTTTCATGCACAATTTATGCTTCCATAAAAAACAGAGATGAGAAATAATTGTTGGGAACAATGCACTTCTAATAATATTTGCACGACAGTAGAGTGCATATAAAGCCAATATTTTTCATGGTACACGGCTTCGCATGGGAGCGGTGACAAGTTGACATAACACAATCATTCCCTGGAGTAAAACTCAGAATGCAAAGATGGATATTATAGGACCTCAAGCTTTGCTTAAAGTGTAAACCCAAGATTTAGAAAGTTGCTTGAACTAAAAGCAATAAGGATGTGAATATATTAATCTCATAGAAATGCGTATAAAACTCATTATACTTCAATACAAACGTTTTTACATCATTGATATAAAATCTGAGAGCTATTTATAACAGACGGTCACGTTTTTTGCTGTTGCAACTACTATTTCATCACCACTTCCAGGCAAATTTACAATGTACTCGCCCATTCTTTATCTGATTTGTCAACGTCACTCAAGTGCTGTCCAATGAGATTACGAATTAGAGGGACCTTAAGCCTTGCTCGAAATGATAGTGTGGATTTCTTTTAGAATTACTCCGTATATGTGTTTTATTGGCAGCACCAATTATGCGATATTACTGCTAATTTAAACTATATTTTAGAGTTTCCACTGAATAAATTAAAGACGGTTGTGACTTATCTACCAATATGGTAATTTCTGTATTATTAATTATTAATAGTAGCAGTTGTACCCATTGAAATTTCAAACTTTCGATAACCCCAGCATGGGTCACCGCTACTTCCAGCCCAATTTCCGCCAATTTTCTGTAAAATAAGCAACCGATCCTTTTCCATACGCATGGGGAGACAGTGAGACAAAATAAAATGTGTGAAAGCACTAAAACATAACGAAGGATTCACATTCGTAATATCAAATGAATACATTATATAAGTGCACTTGTGAATTCAAATCAGATGCTAAAATAACACATTGGATTCAAACAAAACTTTCCACAGATCGTTAGTCATTAATAAAATTTTTAGTAACCTAAACTCCCTTAGACGAACATTCGTAAATCACATCAAACCATCTTATTTCCTGAATCCAATGTTCTTTAAATTGTCCTTAGCGGCCACCGCGAAATTTTAATCGTCGAAAAATGAAGCATTTCTTTGAAAAGACGATCTGTGGATAGTTATGTGATCTTCACTTTGTTTTCTTTCCTTTGGAGCTCAAATGATAAATGCCTACATTAGAAATGCTGTTAAAAATAGTATTCTTTAGTGATTGAAATCTCCTTCCCAGAAATGAAAAAACGGAGTAATTTCCCAATACCTGCTGTTATTTTTGCTTTCTTAATTTCCTGAAGCAACACTCAACCATTCCATGACGGTCTTCATTTCGTGATACAGTTGTACGGAAAAATTAGATAGTATTTTAATGTATGTGCCTCTGACTGACATAAAATCAATGCATATTTTTTTTCGTCATCAGCATACCAAATCTGATCCAGTAAAATGTGCAGATTCTCCAGGTGAATGTATTAAATACACTTCACACTTCTTCATCTTATGTTTCGACGTTTGTTGTATTAAAGTATACACAGAATGACCGTTATTTGCTATCATACCTGTCTGCAAAAGTAAAATCGTCCTTAGTTTTAAACGAGAGGTGGCGAGTTTTTCGCGATATAAACTGAGTGCCCATTATTTTATTTCAGCACCACATTGCTGTTATTCACATGTGGATGAGAAAAAACATCAGTTTATATTAACAGATAAATTTCAACAAAAGTTTTCAGCTATTTCATGAAGACGAAGACAAAGCTGAAAATTTTCAAAGTCACGTGTATTGCGTATTGGCTCAAATTGGGATTAAAGTCTAATAACATTATCTTTTGCGGCTTAACTATCATCTTTTGCTGCTTAATTTTCATTATCATTATCATTAGGACTGCAACATTTTCCGTAAAATGTTGACCTCTAGTACAAGGTCTAATGCGAAAGATAAGTAGATCAGAAAAAAGGGTTAAAATTTTACAGACACAATCTCATTTAAATCGTAAACATTACCTTTACCCAAAAATTCCAATATCTTTTTGAAATACTTTGTAACGGACAACGCAAACTCAATTTTCAACATCATCATCATCAGCAGCAGCATCAGGAAGTTCTACTACCAAGTGGATTTCCTCATTCAGCCAGGGTCTTCCTCCACATCTCTCATGTATCCTGATGTACTATGGATCCCAGGTATTGAAATTCCTCAACTGTTCTCAACGTATTATTATCAGATATTTCAATGGTCTCTGGGATCACAGGACAAGTGCTCAGTTTTTTTTTCGTTAATTTTGTCCCCAACGGTCATATTCAGAGATCAGTTTGCGAAACACATAAGCTACGTCATCCTTATTTTCTGCCAAGATGAGTTGATCATCCGCAAACAGCATGTGGTACACGTAATCATCCTGAATCCGAAATTTCACTAACTCAATTTTACGATTGAAAATAAGGAGTGAAAATACGATGATCGTTTCCGTGATTATATACGAATTTAAAAATTCGATTACAAGTCACAAATTAAACGGACAAGGAAAACGTCCGTATTAGAGAGACAACATAGCTTACTAAAGAGTGGTACTTGAGTGTTACTTGTAGTTCTTTCCTCTTGCAACAGTGAGCTCATAAAAGCTTTAAGACTCATAGTGAACTTTTCATAGAGAAACCTGACTTAAAGTTGATAAACAGATGGTAACTATAAGTGTGTATCTAAGTATGCGTGTTTCCTGAGCACTGTATATAATCCAGGCAATGTTCATTATTCCTAACTGTTCTGTACCATGCATAAGTGGTTTAGGAAAAGTATGAATTTATTCATGCATTTCATACTTTGATTAAAAGGTCTATACAATACATAGATATTGCATGCAATGCAGATTACTTTTTAAAGTAACGTTAATAAAACAAAGATTATTTATTAAATATAACGTTAATTTAGAAATAAATAAAATCCCTTAAAATGCTGTATTGGATTTTTGATTTTAAAAACTAAATCCAACAACGCAAATATTAGAAATACTCTTAAGAGATTCATTTGGGGTGTTGTTTATTACAGGAAGCCGAGCAAAAATGACATTAGGAATTACATAGCACTTTGTTTTTTACTCAAAAGATTTTAACGTCTGCTACTTAACTGCTTCAGGTAAAAGACTTTGTTTTAAAGGCGAAAATTTGTGATAATGAAACTGCCATCTAACATATTGCCTAATCTTACTCTACGTTATGTAAAATGCCTAGGTCATTTATGAAGCGTTCACTGTTTTACCTTTGTCCGGCAGTGTTAGGCATTCTATGAATTGTCGCAAACACACATTGCCGATATCTAACACACATTGCAAATAGCTAGGGAATCCATTATTGTACCATCAGGTTCACATTTCATATATACCATCAGGCTCACATTTCATATATACCATCAGGTTCATATTTCATATATACCATCAGGTTCACAATTCATATATACCATCAGGTTCACATAATTGTACAAAGCTGTCCAAAATTGATCTCTCAAAACGCATTGTTTCCAAAAAGATCCCTAGGTAAACAGGGTTATATTTACATTTAATCTAATTTATATGTGCCAGCTTAAAGTCATGAATTCCATTATTTGATCGTTGTTTCTTTGCCACCTCATATGGGAGCAGTATAATATTTTTAAAAGGAAATTTATTATGAAACACAAATGTTAATTTCCATACTTACCTGGCACTGGGGATTCGTCGATCACGAATGGCGATCCCACGGACCGAGGCCTTTCATTGCACTTGGAAAGACTGACGTTCGCCACATCTTCAGAGTGAAGATAATAGGGGTGCACAATTTTTGGTAGCTGGGTCTGCGTTCGCGCAACCCTTTACAATCTAAAATGAGAATACCGTGTCTGTAGGTAAAGTAACGCTGTTGATCTTTGCTGCATGGAAACCTGTATCAGATCACATGTAGATTATTTTAGGATGGGAGTGTTTGACCCAATGTCTTAATCAATTGAAATTAGAAGCTAGGAGATTTGGGCTACGGTGCCCGACAGGAAGGGGACACGGAAGCGAGGTAGAAAGGTGGAGGAAGACGTTCGTATTTCTTACCGGGGGCCAGTAACCGATGTCCGACGGCTTAACGTGCCCATCCGACGCACGGCGGATATTTAGTGTTTCGTACCTGCCCAGGATCAAACCTGAGTTTTCTCCGTGGCAGTCACGAACGTATACCACTAGGCCATAGGCTGCAGGGAGCCTATATCAAAGAACGCGGACATTTAAAATCTGTGCCACAACCACCCACACCGTACAAAATTATTAGGACCACGCACTAAATAAAGCATCACCCACGAATCACACACGCCAGGCGCATTGATCGAGCTCTGTCACCGAGAGCCACCAAGTTTCGGAACCCCTAATACCCCCACCCCCTTCACCAGCCCCGTCAGCCGGAGATTCTGAAACGAAAACGCTGAAGTGTAGACATGTGCTTTTTACTTGTATTTCTATATTTCTTTTTGTTTCTTTATGGCGTTTCTTGGAATCCCTTTTTGAAAAAGTTTCACGCAAGGGCTTACAAAAGAACCTTCCTTTCTTTAAGTTTTCTTTTTTAAATGCACCGATAAAGGAGTTAAGTGATTGCTTATTTTAAAGTGATTGGGTTGCTTGACGTGCTGTCGAATTTTAGCCTCAGCAATGAACCAATGACTTGAGGGTTCATGCTTTTATGCACCTTGCTTGCCTCCATATCTCTTGAATTTGCTTGACCTTATTTTAATAAATAATTTAATACCTTTTTAAGATCTTTAAGGGGCGATAGCGAATCCATTGCAACTTCAGATACAAGTATAATATGAAAAGTGAATAACGAAATGTCCTAGGGGATTTAAGAACGCGAAATTAAATGTGTAGTTTAGCGTCCTAAATTACTTCGCCGCAAATGTTGAAGGATTTAGAAAAAGTGAGATACCAAGATTTTAAAGTGTGTAATTTCATGGCAAATGGTGAAAAAATTCATCTGTAAAATGCATTTGAAATTTTTTTTACCATAAAACTGACCTCCAAGCACGAATAGGTGAACACTGCTGCATCAGGCCCAACTCAACACCCGTGGCGACCACGTCAAGCTCGACTCCGATGAAACGAAGGTCTCGTTCCGGTGGCCATTTTGCTTGGGCAAGAGTTCAAGAGGAACGGGGAAACTTCTTGCCAAGAAAGCGTTTTAATTTGTAATACAACTTCAGATAATACAGTTCTTCATTTCTGTCGCTGTTTTTTAAAACTCATGGTGACAGTTGCTTCGTTCTTAGTGATAGAATTCCCTAATACGAAATAAAAAGTACGCAGATGCCTTTCTTTCTTCTAGAAAAACGTCGAACTAGACATCCCGTTCTCTCCAACGGAAGTTACATGGCATCGTAAACGAAAGATTTGCTCCTCCTATTGACGGCGTGGTGCACAGTTAATTCAAATTGAATTACAAAAAAAAAAAAAAACTCGAAGTGAATTCACACATTGCACATCAAACAGTCATACGCGAAGAAAACAAAACGAAGAAATTGTCAGAATGTGATGTCAAAAACTGTGATAGAAATGATGAATTATTTTCCGTAGAGTAGCACTACAAAATTTAAGGCTTTCCTGGCATGAACGTTCCCTGTTCCTCTTGTACTCTTCCGGTAGCAAAATGGCTACCAGAACTAGACCATCGTTAAAGCGGGGACAAGTTTGACCTGTCGTCGTGGCCTTGTGTTAGGCTTGCCGCAGCTAGTGCTCACGTCTTCGTACTTGGAGGTAAGTTTTACAGCAAAAAGCTTTAAAAAGGGTTACAAATATGAAATTGATTCGCCATTTGCCATGAAATTGCATACTTTAAAATCTGTACGTCTCACTTTTTTTTCGAAATCTTTCAACATTTGCGACGAAATCATTTAGGACGCTAAACTACAAGAAATTCGTTTGGGTAGGTCGTTTGCAACTCAGAATTTTAAAGTACAAAGATTTCTAACCACGACACCTGAAATCGTTAGTACGATTAATTTAACATGTTTTCAAAATTATCTGTACTAAGAGTTTTGGGCGAAAGTGTATAATGGCGTATCGGTTATAACATTCAACGAGAAATAGCTTATGTAAGTATTACATTTTGCAAATTAAAACTGATATCTAGGACGGAGAGAACGGGAATAAAAGAGGAGCACAGCAGAACTGATAGCAGCGCAGTCTCAATCTCAAACCTGTAAAGTCATAAAAAATAAAAAAAATGTATTTTATTACTGCAATTAGAATGCATGAATTCAAATGAAAAAATATTTTATACTAATCAAATGTTTGGAAGCAGGTCATTTTCAGTGCTTTAATTAAATAGCCAAACAAACATGCAATATATAGGAAATGAAATTCTCAACTCTTATTTTCGCGTAAGCAGGCAGTATTTAAACTGAAAAATTTATCTTATAAAATAGATTAAAATTCAATGTTAACCCTACTGCCAGTTTTCTTGTTTGACTCTGGAAAAAGTGTGTCTTTAAAATAAAAATTCCTCATTACAAGAACAGAGAATTAATCAGAAAGTAACGCGCTGACCTAACATAGAAGACACTAAGCATTCTCGAACAAGATACCTATTACCAGAGACGTTAATGGAAAAAAAAAAGATACGTAATAAATCCGTACCCAAATTTTATAATTCCTTTATCATTAGTTCATGAGAAAGATTGTAAACACTGTTGTTGGCCCCGTTTCCTCAGCAGGATTCCTGTACAAACGTCTTTATCAGAAGTAACTTGAAAAAGTACTTAGTTTTCTATTTGCTTGCAATCCGCTTTTAGAAAAGTACTGCATGCAGCAGAGATTTTGCTTAAACGTGCCCATCCAAAAAATGAGATATATATATTTTTTTTATGTTGAAAAGCACAACTTCTTTTCAAATGTCTCTATCAAAACGTGAGTTATTTTTATTTTGTCAAAAACTATACTCATAGTTCTAAATTTATTGGTAACATCCTTCTCAGAAAAGAGAAAATGATTGTTGAAAGTGTATTAATTGTTTAACATTTTGATTTTTTTTTTTTTGTTTGGAGGTTTAACGACCACCGTGAGCAACTCAATGGGCTATAAGCAGTAGCCCGTCCCTAATTTAGGGTCACTGGTTCCAGGGAAGGGAGAGAGCCAGTGCCGTAAGGCAAACACAACATCCATGCCTGACCGGGATTCGAACCCAGACCCCTTACGGACGAATGATCAGAGGCCAACGCCTTAGACCACTGCGCCACAGGGGCGGCCATTTTGATTTCGTAAGAGGTACTTCATGAATAGTTTGTTCATAATTTTTTTTAGAAAATGTGAAGTGCTTCAACAGGTTCAGGCTTTCTGGAAGAATCTTTCGTTAGTACATTGGTATTTGAATATTGGTGTTTGGCAAACTTAAAAATAACACGTAAGACGGTTCTATAGCATATTGACTTCTCAAACTCTTCAGTGCGGCGGACCAATATAATAAGCAGGGCACGTTTTAATTTCTTTACCCAAACGACAGGATTATCGACATTTGTTGTGTGAAGACGAAATAAAATTAGAATATGGAACAAAGGTCAAGTAAAAGCTAGGGCTGACAGTTCCACAGCTGACGAGATTTGTTGTTCTACAGTAAACTATTTTGAAGTTCGTTTTAAAGATCATGGTAGAAACATGCCGGTGATATACTGTAGAATCTAACAGAAATATCGCTTAGAACGCAAAGCATTTTTAAGTGTAAGGGAAGAACCACAATTAGCGTTGGAAACATTTACACAGTTGTGTAAATGTCTATAGTTTTTATGAATACCAAAAACCGTTAAAGACGTGAAAAAATATCACTGAAAGGATCACCAAGTACCAAATGTTCCCTTAGATATAACTTTTACTGTTCCATGTCCAAACATTTTTCAACCAACCTTTTACGGGCCAGTTTCGATGCTCTTATGCAGATTGTTTGCTGACTGGGAAAGGCTTTCTTAAAAAACTCTAGAAAGCTGAAGAAACGATCAGAATCATTATTGGAGAAGTGGTTAAAGACAGCATGGGACATTATCTCATTGAACACATTTGCTATCTTTACTATTATTCATAACTATTTTCAAAGGCTGTTTATTGAAAATTCTTCAAGAGCTTTATAAGGTGTTGGATTTCTGTAGCAGAGTGTTTCAATTCCATTCTTTTCTGTTTCATTTTAGCTTCAATAGTGCATATGTTCAGGAATGCAACTTGTGGGACATTTTAGATGAAACTGAACACAACGTGATATGCGAGACACCGACTACCTCGTCATAAAAAGAAAAAAGTTTTTTGTATTTGGAGTTTGATTTAGTAATCACATTGATGTGGACCTTTAAATCTAATGTTTTTTCCCATACAAACGTTATATAATTTTAGGTCGGTCGTCTAATATTCTGTTATGCATACAAGGTATGTTTTTATCTCTTCCGCTGTGTTAATAAGCAGCAAGTTTGCGTAGTTGAACAGTTGTTTTAATAAGTTTATCTCTTTGTTGTATTACGGAGAAATGAACCTAGAATGCATGGAGATTTCGGCGCCTCGTAAGTTAAAGTTAACGGACGAAAATATTGCAATTCGCTCGTGAATTAATGTATTCCATGTTGTCGTACGTAGATTGATATTAGCTTAACAAGAAAGTTCGGTTTTTGGTAGAGCTCCCTGTAATGACTTGCTATAATATACAGTGGTATGCTTTTCATGTGCGCCATAAAGCACAGACACAAGTCAGTTAATCAGTGCGCTGTAACTCTGAGTGCACTCTTTTTCTGTGAGTGTGAACCCTTTTAAAATGTCAGCTGAACCTGGTGTCATTCAGGCTTGTTTGCTTTAGGAATTTAAACTCGGTTCAAAAAATTCATAAATGTCCCGTGAGAATAGATTTTAAAATAGATGCTGTCAAAGAACGCACTGAGCAGAATTGGTTTAAAAAATTTGTTTCTGCTGATGAATCATTTGAAGGTGCACTACATTCCGAAAGACTTTCCATTATTGAAAAGGAAGAACTATGTGCCGATGTTGAAAGCAATTCTAGATTAACATGTCAAGAACTTTCACAAATGTTTAACGCGAGTGGTGAAACATATCGTTTACGTTTGCATCAACTGGGAGTATCGTGAAGCTAAGCAAATGGTTTCTACATGCATTTTCATGCATTATAAAATCCCATTTAGTTTTTCGGTTACCAAGTATTTTGGGAAAATTAGAGATATCGCGCCTACCCAACGACTTTTTATTTTCTCGTACACGAGCCCACACAGGACACAGGTGCAAAATATATGTTTTTTGTGAAAATGTAATTACATTGATATAGTATATCGTGCAAAGAATTCCAATTTGTTATAAAATTATATCGTTATCAACGAAATTTTGCTGAGAAAGTATTACTATATACACTATTGTTGAAGAAATCATTATGAAAATTCAAATTTTGGTTAAATCTAGTGTTGAAACCACACAACGCAACATACATTGAGTAATAATACATTTAGAGTTATACGTATCAGCGCACAATTACCCTCTGATAAGGATACTGAGAAGCAGTACTTAAAATGCTGCTACTGGGAAAGGTTTTTCAGTAGACAAGAATTACAACGATATTAAGAAAAACAAAATACACATTAAGCAATTCTATCGGCTGTGAGACGAATGTTTTCATAGCTGAAAATTATAGTTTATCTTTATGTCTCAGAAGTGCAATCTGTTACAGTAAAAAAAATGAGACCACTTTCTATCATTCTTGTCTTCCAACAAGGAGGAAGTGCCGTACAACATGATCGTATATCTGGAAAAAATCCAGAGCTTTGGTACAATCTATTCATGATGCTGTGTAAAATATCATAAAGGTATAAAAAACTAATGATCCTAAAATGTGTTCCCTACTCCCTAAGTCAGATTTGGAAATTTATAATGACGGAATTTCAGGCAAAACTGTGAAAATAATCATAATAAAATTGACGGAGACTTGAAAGGATCAAAACAGAACAGAAATTACGTTCCTTTTGCATATGTCAAAGGAAATGGTTTCGTGTTATTCTTGCGTAACTTCCTCCTCATGAGGTATTTTTTTTTTAATATTTATGTAGATACTAAGAGAAAGTACATATTAAAACTGCAACAGGTGATCTATGTTCTTTTACATGATCCCAGAACTAAACGTATTGGTCAAAATGCTTCCAAAGCACAAGTCATAACCATCCTCTGTTTTACTACCCGCAGAATCACCGCCCTGGAAGTCAAGTTATCAGCCGTATCCGTCTGTGAACACTCGTCAAACTGAGTTTGGGAACGGGTCTTGTATGAGTCATGGGTAGACGTAATTCAAACTGCTCTGATTCTGCACATATCTTGAAAAGAATGACATTATATCAGATAAGAGTGAAAATTTATTGCTATTAGAAATATTCGCAATTGTCGGCAAACTGCGAAACAAAACACAACAGCAAGGAAAATAAAACGTAAATCAATATTCAATCCAGATCACATCCACGACTGTTAACTCATTAACTTAAAACAGTTATTGATAACTATAGCTGTACTGACAATTGGTTAAAACCCACAGAATAATTCCGTGTGTGATATATTAGACAAGAACCGTCATGAAGTACATATACCTGCTAATGTAAAACCACCTGATTTTCATCTCTGTTGCATCGAAATTTTGCCATCGATTTTCCTGTAAAACTAAATACACCGACTAAATTTTTGTTTCTAACCTCATCTCCGGCATAACACTTATTAGATTGTGTTCAAGATAGTATTTCTATACAGTTTCATAACTAATTACAGTGAAACTTCCGCTACAATTTTCTTTACGGGATGGCCTTAAAAAAGTCATGAATTTGAGAAGAAAAAAATTCAAATTACTAGATATCATCGTGAACTTTATGATTTAAATTGTCTGGCTTAAAATCCCTTAAATTATTAATTTAGAGTCGATTTGGCTGCGAAAAATGATGATTTGTAAAATGTCGATTGGGCGGTGAAAGAAAAGAGCGTTACAGATTACAATGTGTTTTACAGTATTGCAAACATCATGAAGCCTGTAAAAATGAAAGTTCTCTTTTGTCGATTCTATCTGTTTATGAAAACTCTGATTCCGTATTAAATAAAATCCCTTCACCCAAGAATCTGCAATCAGTGTTTCAGTATGGAACTCATGATTTAAGAGCTTTTTTCATGAAGGTCCAGAATGCATCATTTAAAACCAAAGTGTTGAATACTGATGATAATTTATGATTCTACGACACGAAGTATTTGAGCCACAAAGTTAGGATTAAGATATTTATCGATATAGGAATAGCTCATGCATGTGTGTGAGTTATAAAATGAGAAAACAATTTTTCATCCAAACCGAGACTAAATAACATAACATTCTCTGAAGTGATCAAGGCTCAAATTCAGCTGCAACAAGAAAGAACATAACAGCTCTGTCTGAAAGATCTGAAAAGTTGTAACGTACCAGATTACATATAAAATAATCAAAGTACTGAGTATTTCCTGATAATCTGAAATTCAGATTCAAAAGTATAATCGCAAAAGCGTAAAATGTTTGCACCTCGCACGACTGAGTCAAAAAAACCATAGACAGTACAATAAAATGTCGGGTGTCGAGTATAATGTAGAGACTATAGGTACAAATGTCGTAGAAATCGTTATAACTGAGAACCGAGCAAAATGAGGATTTACATTGTAAATAGCTGCCATCTTTGCCTAGTGATGTAGCTACCTGAATTTTGGCTTTCGAACTAGACCTAGGTCCATGTCCTGATGAGATACCGGCGGAGTTCTTTTCTCATCGTGCTGAGATGGGTCCCAAAACGTGAGACAGTGTCCCCAAAATTAGGGAAGAGGGCCGCATCATACAGACCTCAGGGATTCCACATGCGTCGATAACCTCTTATCTCCAGCCTTAAAGAGAAATCATTGTATTTAATACATTCCTTTCACTGAGCTTCCGTAAAATATTCATGTGTAGTTTACGTCACACGCAGCATGTGTTGAGAGCGAATGGTAAGAGATGGCTGAGAAGTAAGTACTGAAACAGTAAATTTATGAACAGAAAGTGTAGCGTTTTGGGACCGAAACTCTCAGTATTAAATATTTTTGGGCAGATCTGCAATATCTCTTTGGTGTTTACACTATCATGCGGCATTTATTGGGCATTTTATACAAGGTAGCACTAATGTGTTCTAGAATATTTATTTTGCCTAAAGTTCGTTCTGTTTAGAAACATGCCCTAGGAACATTTATCATTAAAACTGCCGGAATGTAGCCTGTTTCTTTTAACGTTCAGAAGACAAAACAGACGTACAATGATTTTTATAAGAAACTAAAGATTTTATCGATTGATAGGCAAAAGCTGGAGATAAGTGATACCTACATTGTTACACTTTGGAAAGCCGATATCAAGCAAAAGTCACAATGACGAAGAAATTAATTAACGTATAAAAATTGGATGCAGAGCTTTTGGAAGAAACAGTACAATTTTTAAAGAGCTGAGTATGCCATTATGGCTTGAACGGAAAGTGTTTAACCAATGCATCTGGCCGAGTGCCACTTATGCAGCAGAGGCATAGACTTTAACTGAAAAAGATGTAGAAAGATTGCAGATAACTAGAAAGCATCAATAATAAACGCATGCTTGAGTACTTAACCAGGAGAGATAAGAAGAGAAACGTATGGATAAAGGAAAATACAAGAGTATGGGGTGCGTTATGATCGCAGTAAACTCCATGAATTGGCAATGGGCTGAGTCTTGTTGTTAGAAGAA